>JXCR01138244.1:3931-37993 GCA_002079205.1 Phalaenopsis hybrid cultivar
AATTATTTTATATTTCGAACAATAATGATTCGAACACGAACGAACGCATCACTGTTCGTGTTTGGTTCATTTGACTAACCGAATGAAAAAATTTGTTCACGTTCATCTCCTCTACTTATCGAACAAATCGAACACAAACTCATTGACGAACCGAACACGAATTGTTCGCGAACAACGAGCTTTTTTGACAGCCCTAATCTTTATATCCATGCAAAATAACTAATTGCATGGTAGAACAGGGAGAGAAGATGAAGCTATTCTGTGCTTAAGATTAGTGTTATTTTTTCTCTAAAAGCTCATAAGGAAGTATTAATCAGATGTAGCTTTACAGAAGTAGTTTTGGTATAGATACAACCTTTTTACTCACAACGCACCTGTTATTGCATGTGATATGTGGATTGAAATATGTTGGCAAGATTTTGTTAGATGGATGTTGTTAATCATAATGGGTTGAAAGAATGCCGGACAACTAAAAAGGATCCATTCTCTACTGTAGAACAAGACTTATCAAAGCTTAGGGATTCAAAGTTGTTCAAGTTTGAACAAATCTCTTTAGTATTCTATAAAATAGTTGTCAATTTATACAGCATAGTTTTCTAACATGCTATAAAGTTTGAAGTGATCACGGCTACTTCTAATTTAGCACCCAAGTTAACTGAAGTTTTGTCAAAGCCTTTTAGACCGACTCTAAATGATGGAGACTTCAAATAGAGTCTCAAATTCAGAGACAAAAGGATCTGTTTGATGCAACTTATTTGCTGCTCATGCGTTTTCAAAACTCACTCGGGATATTTGTTTCTTACGATTGACATACGTTTGAGATTATGCGTGTATCCTATTCTATTAGACGCTGACCGCGGGTTGAAGCCCGCGACCCGCGTATCTGTTTACCTTCCGCAATATTACCCCCGCGAGTATTCTTCTGGGATTCCTGGATCTATCTGCTGCATGTTATACAACATATTTGTCTAAAATTGTATCGACTTAAGACTCTAAATGATAGATACTTATAATGTAGCGCATAAATTTTAAAGTAATCATTCTCACCAAAATCAACATAAGCTAAATAATTATATTAAATTAAATACATCAAAAATTAATGTTTTGATGGAGATTTAAGATTTTGAACAATTCAAGTGGCCGAGGCTACTAAAAAATCTAAATGATGGAGTCCAACCCCAATATTGGGCACTCGATAAAAATATGTAGTCACATAAGAAAATTGAATATTTAATAAGTCAGGACCGACTAGGTCATTACTTATAAGAAGCGTATAGAAGATTAGTAGTCAACAAAACAAAAAAATCAAATTATTTAATAAGGAGTCCATGACTTATTCTATCTCTTGAGGAGATTATTTGCCCTTTTATGCTAAAAGATCATGTCACTAAAACAATGCATAGCAATAAGCCCAAAAGGAAGCATTGATGAGAAAGCTAGTAGGCAAAGTTGTCATTGAAACAATCTCATAATGGAAAGTGACAAATAGTCTCTATTACATGCAATGAAGAAGTCTCGATAAGAAGCTAATAGTAGATATGATCATAACTAGAAAGACTCGATGAAGGTAAGTGATTGATAAGATCTCAAATCAAAATTCTTAGAAGATTGAAGGCCTCAAAAGATATAGGTATTCGCAAAATCTCAAAAAGTAATAAACTTCAAAGGGTATGACACGCATAAATCTTAGAAGATTTTAAATTTTACAAGTAAAAGTATATCAAAAATCTCATAAGTTATGTCTAAAAATAACGAATATATCAAAATTCTCTAAAAGTTATAAGCCTCAAAAGGTATATTATACTAAAATATTTCAAAATGTGACAAGTCTCAATAAGTGCATATACTTCCGAAATCTCATATGACTAAAAAGCCTTCAAAGGTACAGATATGTTCAAATCATAACATTTTTTATACAAATAATGTTTATTAATATGTTCATATAGAGGGTATTTATACACGAAAATGAGACGTAAGAGTTACATAATTTTTACAAATTTTTTTTTTTCAAAAATTTAAATTTTCTACAACAATTATGCTAATTTTTTAGCAATTTATAGCTAGTTTGAAACATAAACATTTTTTATATTTTTTTTTTTTAAATTAGAATTTATTGTAGCAATTTTCACGCACACAACTGCGCTGGCAGGCGCCTTGCAGAAGCACATATATGTGCTTGCGAAAGCCACTTTGAGGCCTCATGAGGGTGGTCTTGCTTGTGTGGTTGTACATGTGGGCACGAGTTCACCTACAAGTGTAGCAATGCATCAACATGAGCATGATTCTATGTGTGGAGCTACACACCTACATAAGCATGCATGAACATGCTCGCCTGTGTGTGAGCACTTGTTTCTATGCATGTGACCACACCACCAACAGTGGTAATGGTTGCCCAGCTTACCCTAAGCCTTAATAAGCATATTCCACCCTTTTTCAATGTTCCAAACTTGATTTTGATACTTTTAGGACTAATGATGCCACTATTAGCTAAATTCTAGCTAAGTTAAAGAATTTACTATGTAGATAATTCTTGTGCTAATTAACATATCAACTTCATGAATGACTGAAATTAAGATTCAGAAGGTTTAGTATTATTAACGACCTAAAGGAGAAGCCAAAGTTTATGTTTAGAGAGCTATTGCACCTTATAATTTCTTTGATGCTATAATTTTGTCTTAAGTTCTTAAAAAATATATTTTCAAATATACAAGGCTTCTGCATCTAAAAATATGAGGACAACTGATATATAACTAAGAAATTTAATGGATCAAATATGAATCTCAATATATTTTAGATGAAATAATTTTAAGATTTAAGTTTATTTTCAGAACTCTTATTTCAAGAAATTTATAGTCAGATTAAACATTTTAAAAAGACAAATTTGAACAACCTTAAATTCAACTTAATTCGAGTCCAAATGGGCTCAAATCATGCACTTGAAGTATAATTAAAAGTGTCAAAGTATTAATTGAAGAGAAATTATATCTAGAATTTGCATGTTTATGATCAAATCAAATATCCTGATGATATTATCTTAATAAACCTAGAGTCATTCAAAATTGAGGTCACTAATGCACTTAAATATTGAAATAGTGATTTATGATCATCATAGACCGTCCCATAGGGTATTTTTGGATATTAGCTAAATTTATCAAAAAGGCCTTATTAAAACTCTCTAAATACAATCCAATTTTTGGAGGAAAAATGAAGACAAAGCTAAAAATTTAGTTCACAGTCTTAAAGAAAACATGAAGCCAATGCCTCTCGATGATTGTCATCGATCCTATTAAAGACTTAATTTTATAGCTCAAATATTGTCTCTAATTGTTTATATCATGCGTTGGAGCTTCGTTAAGACATTAATCCTCCACTCTATCATTTTCAGACATGCAATATTATGCAAATATTATCATATAATTTAATTTAACACTTCTACAAATTGAATTTAACTTATTCACAAAGTCATCTAAAATATAACCTAAAATAAATGTTTGTGGAATATAGATATGTTGTGAGATATGTACTTCCTGGCATAGAAATGAGCCGCAAAGAACACAAGTAAACACAGATCGTTTATGTGGTTCGATCCAATTGGATCTACGTCCACGGGAGGGAATCAATCAAATAGTTCACTAAGGCAAAAGAAATGGTGAATACATAGCTTATACATAGAGATGAGCCCTCATTTTCCTTCTATGGTCTCCCTCTCAAGCGACACCTTGATACAAGGCCTCAAGATGCTCTCCTCCTCTCTAGCTCTCTAGCTATTCTCTCCTCATTTGTGGTAGCTTAAGATCTCTTCACTTGCTCTCCTAAGCCTCACACCCTCTCTATTTATAGAAGCAAGAGAGTGGTAGGTGGGAGGTAGGTGAACAGTAGATGGGCGGTAGGTAAGATGTGGCAGGTTAGCGGTACCACATTACAAAAGTGTCATTTTACCTTAGTTCAATAATTGGGGGTCAAAATAACAATTCTCCACCATTACCCTCAATTGAGAAGCTTTGAAGTAAAGATTCCCTCCACCTGACCCCTGAGAAGCCCTCAGCCCTTGCTTGAGTCTGCTAAGTCCAAACAGTACATGGACTTAGCAATCACTGTTCTTCTGATAAGAGAGTACATCCCCTTTTTCCCAACTCCTTGTATGACGACACAAGGGCCTTTAGTTACTTTGATGCAGTCATTCTCTGCCTTGAACGAGCATCCACTTGACTCCAGTGTTCCTAAAGAAATTAGATTTCTTTTGAGCTCTGGTACGTACCTGACATTTTTCAGTATTCGTTCAACTCCATCAAACGTCCTTGTGACAATGATAGCAAATGAAAGATCCCATTGATGACTGATTCCCGCCATCCTTACTTAACCTTGATCTGTACTGACCATTTCTTGAATCTTTCCTGTCTGATCTTCCTCTGACAATAAGACTGTCCTGCTGACTTTCTTGTCCATGTCATGCTTCCTCTGAAGTTCTTTGGCTCTAATCAAAGATTGAACCTCCTCCAGAGTAATATTCTGCACCCTTCCATAGAGCATCGCATCCTTGAAATTCTCGTTGCTCTTAGGAATAGAGTTTAGCAACAGCAGTGTTGTCCTCATCGGTCATCTTGACGTCGATGTTCTTAAGGTCGTCGATGATCTTGTTGAACTCGTTGATCTGCTCTGAGACAGATTTGTCTTCATTCATTTTGAAGGAGTATAGACTCTGCTTCAAAAAGAGTCTATTAGCCAGAGACTTTGTCAGGTAGAGTACCTCGAGTTTGGCCCAAAATGCTTGAGTCGTTGTCTCCCTCGACACTTCTCTTAGAACTCTGTCTCCCAAGCTCAGGATTATCAAACTATGGGCCTTGTCCAGTATGCCGATCTTCTCCTTCTCGGTCGTGTCGGTCGGCAATGCCACCGACCCTTGCAAGGCTTCTGCAACACCTTGCTGAACCAATAAAGCTTTCATCTTTACTCTCCATAGGGTGAAGTGGTTCTTCTCATTGAATTTCTCAATGTCGAATTTGGCGGAACTCATTGTCGTGACTAGAATTTCTTCCAATGAATTATACCTGCTGCCCTCCAAGAACTAGGCTTCTCCCCGTGAACTCCACTGCCTTCGCCAACCGAATGGAGAGCTCTGATCCCTTATGGCAGAGATCACGCCTCTTCACCGGAGAAAACTTCATGTTTTGTGCTGGTGCCTCCTTCCCGCAGGCACTCCTCTGCGTCCAGCGGAACAAATCAGGAATTCCTCATCTGCCTCTCACACGAGAATAATTGCCTCTCCAGAGCCGTCGCGCCTCGCCAAACTGCTCAGGTCCTCCTGCTTCACGAACTTCCGAACAGGGAACTCCTTGAACCCTTCTCTGCGTGATCTCCGCCTCTTCCCTCTGGCCGAGCTGCTCGCAAGACCGAACTCCTGCTCCGAAATCCTCTGCTGGCAGCCCTGTCGGAAATTTTCGGCCCTCGCTCGCGGACTGTTCCTCCTCCGTTCCGCCGAACCGCACAACCTGCGGTGCGAATCCAGTCGATCAAAGCTTCAACTGCTCACCGAATCTATCGTGATTCGGCTGCCTGTGACGCGATCCGCTTGCTCCTCTGTTCGTGAATGTCGAACTCCTCTTCTTCGTTGCTAGCCGCAAACACCTTACGCGGACACCTCTAGCCAAGAAGTATGGATCTTCCCACAGACGGTGCCGATTGTTGTAAGATATGTACTTCCTGGCATAGAAATGAGACGCAAAGAACACAAGCAAACACAGATCGTTTACGTGGTTCGATCCAAATGGATCTACGTCCAACGGGAGGGAATGAATCAAATAGTTCACTAAGACAAAAGAAATGGAGAATACATAGCTTATACATAGAGATGAGCTCTCATCTTCCTTTTATGGCCTCCCTCTCAAGCGACACCTTGATACAAGGCCTCAAGATGCTCTCCTATATTCCTTCTATGGCCTCCCTCTCAAGTGACACCTTGATACAAGGCCTCAAGATGCTCTCCTCCCTCTCGCTCTTTGGTTATTCTCTTCTCCTTTGTGGTAGCTTAAGATCTCTTCCCTTGCTCTCCTAAGCCTCACCATTCACTCCTATTTATGGTAGTTTAAGATTTCTTTCCTTGCTCTCCTAAGCCTCACACTCTCTCTATTTATAGAAGTAAGAGAATGATAGGTGGGAGGTAAGTGAATGATAGGTGGGAGGTAAGTGAATGGTAGGTGGGCGGTATGTGAGATGTGATAGGTGAGCGGTACCACATTACAAAAGTGTCATTATACCTTAGTTCAATAATTGAGGGTCAAAATAACAAGATATTTATATATATTATAGAAATAAGGACACCATTTGCAAATTTAACCTATTTTGGGAGCAAGTTGCAAATATGATGAATTATGTCCACGTTCATGAGAATTAAACAATTCAACTTTTATTATTGGGTTGGTAATAAATTATAACGCCCGAGCAGAAACATTGTATTAAAAAACATATATTGTTTTTGAGAATTTTTTGGGAATAGGTCAATGATTCTTCCAAGCTCGCCACTTGTTGCTTGTTGCTTTTGAAATGGACGTGCAATAAAGACATGCATTGAATCTGGTTGGGAAATATTAAATTCAGCCGGCCTCACCAACCAAATTAAGCCAATAAAACATTTCCCATCACCCAACCACCCTCATGTGTCTAACTCGAGGATCACCCTCACCACCGACAGACTGACCAGAGGATTTGAACCCAAACCTGAGGAAACTTACGACCTTCAGAGAGGTTGCTCTGCTAACAGGTATATATATTTTTTATTTTTATCAAATTTTCAATAGTTTAATCATAACACATAAATATATCAATTTAATAGTTCGGAAAAACAACCTTAGTTTGTAAATATCAATATTTCAGCCAGATTGTATGTAATTATGCCTTTTTATTGGCTAAATTATTCTAGAATTTACAATAGCCATCTAGTGAAAATTTTAAGAGAAATTTCAGATCAAGGCTAGAGGAAAGAGCCAGAGTTGAGAAAACAGAGCAAGAGCACAAATTCATTATGAATTAAATCATATTTATAAAGATTGGATAAAACCAATTATTATATTTAAATTTCATTTTAAATATTTGCTTCATTATGTAATTATCTGACCATCAGTTGACAATTTAGAAGAAACATAGTAATTAATCTTTGCTTGTTCTGTTTTGATTACTACTGAATGTTGAAGGCTACAACAAAAGTGGAACTTCCATGCTCTGAAGCCTGAGGGTGACAGCTCTCTTATGTGCCTCAAGTCCTTCAACATCTGCCATCTTAGCCACATAAGGCCCCAAACTCCTCAATCCTTCCTCTGTAAGGGATTGGACAGTGATGTATTTAAGGAAAGAGTCCAATGACACCCCACTGTACATCTTTGCATACCCATAAGTTGGGAGGACATGATTCGTCCCGCTAGCGTAGTCGCCGATGCTCTCCGGGCTCCATTGCCCCAAAAATACAGAACCTGAGACACAACATTTAAGATCATCATACTCTCTTTATCAGGTAAACAGATTAGGTGCGGACATGATATGTGCGGATCAGACACGGATCCACTTGAACACCAACTCAATACAACCGATCCGCACATACGGATGCCGCACGTAATATTCGTTCCTTCATCAGTGATTCCATACATGATCAATTTTCCTACAATTATAAGTTTTCCTTTGAATGAATATATTTGTAGAGATGGATCAGTTTACCGGCATTCTCGATCAAACTTTCCCACTTTTCTGCATTTTTAACATTTATGATCAGGTGTTCAGGTGCATACAGGTTCGAGAAGGAGATTGCCTAGAGAAGAGAATTGTTAAAAGTCGGGCAACGAAATTGGGTGAAGTTTGGCTCGAGCTTTCTAACGAGCAAGTTGAGTTACCTCGACCATATCACGAGCGAAAACAATAAAGCTATGATCGAGTGCTTTTGAANGCATAGTCGCCGATGCTCTCCGGGCTCCATTGCCCCAAAAATACAGAACCTGAGACACAACATTTAAGATCATCATACTCTCTTTATCAGGTAAAGAGATTAGCTGCGGACATGATATGTGCGGATTAGATGCGGATCCACTTGAACACCAACTCAATACTATCGATCCGCACATACGGATGCCGCACGTAATATTCGTTCCTTCATCAGTGATTCCATACATGATCAATTTTCCTACAATTATAAGTTTTCCTTTGAATGAATATATTTGTAGAGATGGATCAGTTTACCGGCATTCTCGATCAAACTTTCCCACTTTTCTGCATTTTTAACATTTATGATCAGGTGCTCAGGAGCATACATGTTCGAGAAGGAGATTGCCTAGAGAAGAGAACTGTTAGAAGTCGGGCAACGAAATTGGGTGAAGTTTGGCTCGAGCTTTATAACGAGCAAGTTGAGTTACCTCGACCATATCACGAGCGAAAACAATAAAGCTATGATCGAGTGCTTTTGAANTTAATCATAATGCATAAATATATCAATTTAATAGTTCACAAAAATAACCTTAGTTTGTAAATATCAATACTTCAGCCAGATTGTATGTAATTATCCCTTTTTATTGGCTAAATTATTCTAGAATTCACAATAGCCATCTAGTGAAATTTTTAAGATAAATTTCAGATCAAGGCTAGAGGAAAGAGGCGGAGTTGAGAAAACAGAGCAAGATGTCACCTCCCAAATAAGCCCTTAAAAGAGGTGGGCAGCCCGGGACTTAAATACTATTTTTTGGCCCTACGCCTAGCCGATATGGGACTATTTGTCCGTGACATTCTTTGCCACCCAATCACGTGACGCCCTCGTCACGGATCGGCTCCACAAAGGGTCCCACTAGACCATGGAGAGTTCACACACATGGTAGGCAGTAATCTGCTCTGATACCACTTGTCACCTCTCAAAAGAGCCCTTAAGTGAGGTGGGCAGCCCAAGACTTAAATACTATTTTTTAACTCTACACATAGCCGATGTGGGACTATTTGTCCGTGACAAAGAGCTCAAATTCATTATGATGAATTAAATCATATTTAGAAAGATTGGATATAACCAATTATTATATTTAAATTTCATTTTAAATATATCTTTTAGAATCCACATTTTACAAGTTTACCACACACTATACTCCATGCTTCATTATGTAATTATCTGACCATCAATTGACAATTTAGAAGAAACATAGTAATTAATATTTGCTTGTTCTGTTTTGATTACTTCTGAATGTTGAAGGCTACAACAAAAGTGGAACTTCCATGCTCTGAAGCCTGAGGGTGACAGCTCTCTTATGTGCCTCAAGNGTCGTACTAAAACCAAGGAGAAGTGATTAGCGAAACCCTTGGATAGACGATTCTCGCTTTTCACAACTTTTGTGACGTTAGATTAAAGTGAAACATGAATAAAAATTCAGAATTTAAATACTTGCACAATACTTAGACAACTTACTTAAACCACCCAATGATAATAAATTGAACCCCAAACTCAAACAACAACTCAAGCATAAAGAAAGCACGACTATCTCACATACCATACTTCTTTAGACATTTTGCTAGTCAACTAACCTATATTAGGTTAGGCCGATGGTAGATTGTGTGTTTTTTTTTTGTGTGCTTGCATGCTTGGATAGAATGAGTATGATGAATATGATTTTGTCATTTTAGATGGAGACTTAGGGTTGTTGTTGTTTGCGTAGACTAGATGTTAAGACGACGTTTATTAGACTAACATTATTTTCTGAGATGAGAATGCTTAGGTGGGTGAGTGGATGGACACTTAGAAACAATGTGAAATGAATGTATTTGTAAAAGAGTTGGTGTAGATCCAATGTTAGACAAGATTAAAGAGAGTCATCTTAGATGGTTTAATCACATTAAACGCCGATCATCTAATGATCCAGTTAGGAGAGTAGATGTTTTAGATTCAATTTATGCTAAGAAATGCAGAGGTAGACCTAAAAAGACTTGGACATATTTATAAAAAAATGTTCTAAATTTATTAGAATTAAATTAAAATATGACACTCAATAGAACACAATGGTAAAAAAGGATTCATGTAACCGACCCCATTTAGTGAGATAAAGGATTGTGAGGACGCTAAGTCAATATGGTTTGCCTAGTTTGCTTTGTGTTATGTTCTTTACATGTTACAGTAATAACGCTTTTTTACAGAGCCTTTGATTTCACTTTAATGCAATCGAATCTATAGCAAAGTTAGGGTAGTTTGTCTATTGTTGACTAGTTATGGTTGTCTGGATCGTCTGAAATGGGACTTACTTGACGAAGCTGGGATAGACCTCAACTTCACGACAGAGCAAAGATGAACCTCGATTGAAGGATCAAAGAAAGAACAACAAATTACAAAAACATGAACTAAAGTTATCGAGAAAGCCTAGCCAACCAACAAGTTTGTCTTGGGTCTAGGTCGGACTGTGCGAGTGCAGATGCTTGACAGCCCAACCTTTTTATTTTTCTTCTGGGGTGTACCGCGGTACTCTGCCGCACTGCATGTATTTTATTTATTTTTGTGTTATTCTTTTGCACTTGCATGTGTTTTATTTAATGATGTGTGCAATAAAAAATCGCATGCCTTTCATAGTTTTATTTCAATGATTTTGGTCGATCTTTGATTTATTTGGCTTTTAAGCTGAGAGATTTTTTACCCAACCACCAACTTTGATTAATTTTTTTTAAAATCAACTCAACCATAAACAAAAATAATAAACTCATAATCTAATGAAAAAGTACATTCACACCCCGAGTGTTGCATTAACGTGCATTTAATTATTAAACAACCTAAATAAAATTCAAGTAGAAACATAAAGACTATAGGAACCATACGGAGATGAAAGCATCATTGTATTTTTCCCTTTGTCTCACTGGGCCTTCACCCATTACACGGAAATGGAGGATCTAACCTATGAGTATCATTGCCCTTATTAGGTGAATATGGCTTTTTTTACATTACTTTGCCTTAAAACTCTTCTAACATGTATCATATAAGAATTATACAGCATCCACTTCACTGCTATAGTCTCACTGATTAAAAATATAATTAATAAAACTTTCACCGATCGATTGCTTCCGATCAATCAAGTCCATTTTCAGTTGACTCAATTGAGTCGACATAATATTACATTAATAATAAAATTTTAAGATTTAAAATAACAATCTTTAAATGAGTGAGGAGCATATCTCTACGTGGGTCACTCGATCTTATAATTGAGTCGTAAGTCATCAATTCTAATAACAACAGTTTACCACTTTTAATGTGCATGTGACCTGCATCATTGTTTTAAAACTTAGGTGTTAGCTGGCAGCTTATTACATGATGGTTGTAAGTCTAAGAGGGCTGAATTTTACTCCCTAGTGGGAGTTAAATCCTCAAGTTTCACTATTTTAGATTAGGTTTGAACCTCTACCTTACTGGTAAGACTCGCTTTAGTTTATGTTAATGAGGTTATATTTTTGGTTTTGTCACATAACTAATTTCTCCTAAGCTTTACAATGACTCGTTCAGGCAAATTTAAGTCGTAACTTTCTAAAAATTATTTAATCAAACGTGAAATATCTCCTCAATCCCTAAAACATAAATAGGATAAACTAGAGGAACCACTGGGAGTAGCTGGTGCTTCCTATTCCTCGTCCATTGACTTCCGCTAAGAACAATTCCAAATTTGAGTCATTCCTTTTCATATTTCAATTAAAGATTTAGAATCTTTGTGATATGCAGAAATGAATATTCAATATTTTAATCGAGTTGTCATTTTCAATCAAATAATTAATCAAAATGGCTTGCCTCATTAGAAATATCAAATCCCAAAATTAAAATAAATAATATTCTTTTAGGACAAGAGACAAAATTCTAGTTCATAGCCCCATAGAATAGTGAAATGATCATTTCAGGATTGGATCCATCATAGGATAGTATTTTCATCTCTCGAAATGATATACTATACATTGATATTGTATTCGATCATAAGTGAGAAATTTTAAAAATCTTGTGTGGTCTCTCACAGTGCAACAACTCTCTTTAACGTTAAAATAAATTCAAATATTACAACTAGCTTAAAAAACTACTAAAAGCATTAAGTGTAATCAATAGAGAGCTCCCAACGGGAAAAGTACAAGCCCATCTTGCAATTTAAGTGTTGTATCAATCAAGGGGATACTCTATGGTAGAAGATAAATTACATCAAGCTTTTTCCTCTTGTAAAGGCACAATGACATTCAACACTCTCCCTCAAATTAGTTTGTGACCATCATACAAGTCAAGCTTGTCAATAATGTTTTTTTCTCAAATAGGGTCTTCATCAATCCTTTTGCTAGTAAGTCAATAATCAAATTGGACAAAAAGTACAAGTAAATAAATCTCCATTTTGAATTATTTATTTAATAAAATGTTAACCTAAATCACCATGTCTGGCCCTATCACAATAGAAAAGATTTGTACATCATGCTGATAACATTAATGTCACATTATAATATTATAGATGTGTTGACTATTGTAGCACTATTAGGGATAGCTCAAGTCATATTAATTCATCTCTCCTCCAATTAGCCAAGATTTGATTTCAGCTTTGTACTACTCGTTGCCACCACTTTTTGTTTTTTATTTCTCAATGTAACAAATCATGCCACACATAAGCAGTGCCCTGATGTAGATCTACCAACTATAGTGCCCACTCCATCTGCATCAATATAGGATTCAAAAATTCTAAAATATAGAATAAGCCCTTTGTTGGGCTCTCTTTTACGTAATCAAGCATTCTTATAACAACATTCATTTGGTCTTGGTGCATGCATGAATTGACGTACCATTCTAATGGCAAAAGTAATGTGAGGTCTAGCATAAGCTAAATAATTGAGTTTCTCAACCAAACCAATATTTGGTATCCGCTCTCATCAATTGGAGAACTAGTGCTAAAATCACCTGATTTTGTATTTAATCCATGTAAACAGGTTTGCTTTCAATCCAAAAAGAAAAAAAAAGAGATTTACATATTTTCATTGAGAAATCGTAATGTCATATTTGTTTCTAGTGATTTTCATTTTGAAGTACCTGAGATGCAGTACGCCTTTAATTTCGAACCCCGATCATGTTTTTTTTTGTTTAAGATACTGATCTCCTAATCAAATCCCATATAAAAATGCTATCATCAACATAGATAATTACTATGGTAGACACTACCAATCTTATGTTTGCAGAACAAAACAGGAACTGATTAAGTCGATTTAAAGCCTTGCTGGCGTAGTTTTGGAAAACCATTCAAACCAAGCTCTAGATCATTGTTTGAGCTCATAAATAGATTTTTTCAATTTACACAAGTCATTAATCCTTGAAGAAATATCTAATCTTAGTGTTCACTCGGTGACCAATCAATGCTGACCGGCATTGAGAGAATGACTTGAATAGTATTAAGTTCAGCAACAACAACAAAAGTTTCAAAGTGGTTAATCNCCTTCTTTCATTCACGTGAGCCAGGCCGCAGGAGAAGCACAACCAAAAACTCCTTTTCTTGTTTGCACAAAACAACCAAACTAATCACATTGCGAATGTGTAAAATTAACCTATTTTGATACTTTGAATATTTCTATGCATAAGTTTGTTAGAATCTTACAGATCATTTGCATTTCAATTAAAGGATATGAATATGCATGGCATGTTGGAATGATTTGTGTCAATGCAAAATATCAAACTCACATTTACTACTTGTTTGATCATGCATTGAAGCTTTGATTCTTTTAGGAAGTTTTAAGTAAATCAAGTTTATTTCATACACATATTATTACACAACTTTATTGTTGACATAACTTTCAGATTGCCACAACAAAAATACTAGAATATGTGGGTTGTGTTATGTGACATCCAAATANTTTCTTGGAGTCGCACAAGGAGCACCTAGCAACCAGAGAACGAGGACTCCCCATCTACTTCTTTCATTCACGTGAGCCAGGCCGCAGGAGAAGCACAACCAAAAA
Source organism: Phalaenopsis hybrid cultivar (assembly GCA_002079205.1). Classification (NCBI taxonomy): domain Eukaryota; kingdom Viridiplantae; phylum Streptophyta; class Magnoliopsida; order Asparagales; family Orchidaceae; genus Phalaenopsis; species Phalaenopsis hybrid cultivar. Next base: position 17,888 of record JXCR01138244.1, read on the forward strand.
CTCCTTTTCTTGTTTGCACAAAACGGCCAAACTAATCACTTAGCGAATGTGTAAAATTAACCTATTTTGATCCTTTGAATATTTCTATGCATAAGTTTGTTAGAATCTTACAGATCATTTGCATTTTAATTAAAGGATATGAATATGCATGGCATGTTGGAATGATTTGTGTCAATGCAAAATATCAAATTCACATTTACTACTTGTTTGATCAAGCATTGAAGCTATGATTCTTTTAGGAAGTTTTAAGCAAATCAGGTTTATTTCATACACATATTATTACATAACTTTATTGTTGACATAACTTTCAGATTGCCACAACAAAAATACTAGAATATGTGGGTTGTGTTATGTGACATCCAAATATGAAAAATATAGTAATCTAATCATGCTTGATTTGCTAATTCTGACATTCACAAGAATCATATAAAATTTCACAATATTATCATCCTATGATTTCTTGTATACAAAGGAAAGAATCAAGTATTTCTTTGATTATGAGCTCAATCCCATTTGGAAGTCCAACCCTCATGCCATTTGATTTCAATAAGACTTCTTATGCTTTCTTGCATTATATTAAATAATCTTATTATATCAGTTTTCATGCCTTGTATTTGTAGAAATTTTATATAACATCTGTACATCACTACATGACGTGTATTCATTGCTTGCTTGCATGTGCATCCATTATTGTGCATGTCAGTTATCACATTTATAAGCATATATTTTAATCAAACTTGAACTTATATGTTTAACTTAAATCAAACTAAGATAAGTTACTCAATTAAATCTTTATTGAATTAACTAATTTAACTAAAATTAAACATTTAACTCGAATAAAATTAAGGTAATCAATTAAATCTTTATCAAATCAATTAGCTTAATTAAAGTTAAACATTAACTTAAATTAAATCAAGTTAAATTAATTAAATATTGATTAACTCAACTAAGACTTAAATTAAACTAAGTTAAATCAAAGAACTAATCAAACTAAATCATAATAAACTTTAATTCAATATAATCAGAATAAATATAAACTAAGAAAGATATAATAAACTTAAACATAAAATTAAAACTAAACTGAGTTAACTTAAAGTCAAATTTAAGCCCAAATTTATCTAATAATGAATTTAGACATATCCAAAGCAAAAATGAACATAAATTCAACATAAACCCAACTCAAACTCAAATGTCAAATCAAAAGTAAAAGAGCTAATTAAATCATATTAATTGTCCAGGGTGGTGTACCTCGTCCCTCCGAATAAAGTGCCCCTTCGTCCTAAAACCAAGGAGAAATGATTAGCGAAACCGTTGGATAGACGATTCTCGCTTTTCACAACTTTTGTAACATTAGATTAAAGTGAACATAAATTAAAATTCGGAATTTAAATACTTGCACAATACTTAAAACAACTTACTTAAACCACCCAATGGTAATAAATTGAACCCCAAACTTAAACAACAACTCAAGCATAAAGAAAGCACAACTATCTCACATACAATACTTCTTTAGACATTTTGCTAGTCAACTAACCTATATTAGGTTAGGCCGATGGTAGATTGTATGCGCTTTTTTTTGTGTGCTGCATGCTTGGATTGAATGAGTTTGATGAATGTGATTTTGTCATTTTAGATGGAGACTTAGGGTTGTTCTTGTTTGCGTAGACTGGATGCTAAAACGGCGTTTATTAGACTAACATTATTTTCTGAGATGAAAATGCTTAGGTGGATGAGTGGCTGGACACTTAGAAACAATGTGAAATGAATATATCTGTAAAAGAGTTGGTGTAGATCCAATGTTAGACAAAATTAAAGAGAGTCATCTTAAATGTTCTAATCACATTAAACGCCGATCATCTAATGATCCAGTTAGGAGAGTAGATGTTTTAGATTCAATTTATGCTAAGAAATGCAAAGGTAGACCTAAAAAGACTTGGGCATATTTATAAAAAATGTTCTAAATTTATTAAAATTAAATTAAAATATGACACTCAATAGGACACAATGGAAAAAAAGGATTCATGTAACTGACCCCATTTAGCGAGATAAAGGATCGTGAGGACGCTAAGTCAATATGGTTTGCCTAGTTTGCTTTGTGTTATGTTCTTTACATGTTACAGTAATAACGCTTTTCTACATAGCCTTTGATTTCACTTTAATGCAATCGAATCTATAGCAAAGTTAGAGTAGTTTGTCTATTGTTTATTAGCTATGGCTGTCTGGATAGTCTGAAATGGGACTTACATGACGAAGCTGGGATAGACCTCAACTTCACGACAGAGCAAAGATGAACCTCGACTCAAGGATCAAAGAAAGAACAACAGATTACCAGAAAATTAACTAAAGTTATCGAGAAAGCCTAGCCAACCAACGAGTTTGTCTTGGGTCTAGGCCGGACTGTGCGAGTGCAGATGCTTGACAACCCGACCTTTTTATTTTTCTTCTGGGGTGTACCACGGTACTCCGCCACACTGCATGTGTTTTATTTATTTTTGTGTTATTCTTTTGCACTTGCATGTGTTTTATTTACTGATGTGGGCAATAGAAAATTGCATGTCTTTCATAGTTTTATTTCAATGATTTTGTGTCAATCTTTGATTTATTTGGCTTTTAGGCTAAGAGATTTTTTACCCAACCACCAACTTTAATTAATTTTTTTAAAAATCAACTCAACCATAAACAAAAATAATAAACTCATAATCTAATGAAAAACTACATTCACACCCCGAGTGTTGCATTAACATGCATTTAATTATTAAATAACCTAAATAAAATTCAAGTAGAAACATAAAGACTAGAGGAACCATACGCAGATGAAAGCATCATTTTGTATTTTTCCCTTTGTCTCATTGGGCCTTCACCCATTACATGGAAATGGAGGATCTGACCTATGAGTATCACTGCCCTTATTAGGTGAATATGGTTTTTTTACATTACTTTGCCTTAAAACTCTTCTAACATGCATCATATAAGAATTATACAGCTTCCACTTCACTGCTATAGTCTCACTGATTAAAAATGTAATTAATAAAACTTTCACCGATCGATCGCTTCCGATTAATCAAGTCCATCTTCAGTTGGCTCAATCGAGTCGACATAATCTTACATTAATAATAAAATTTTAAGATTTAAAATGACAATATTTAAATGAGTGAGGAGCATATCTCTACGTGGGCCACTCGATCTTATAATCGATTCGTAAGTCATCAATTCTAATAAAAACAGTTTACCACTTTTAATGTACATGTGACCGGCATCATTGTTTTAAAACTTAGGTGTTAGCTGGCAGCTTATTACATGATGGTTGTAAGTCTAAGAGGGCTAGATTTTACTCCCTAGTGGGAGTTAAATCCTCAAGTCTCACTATTTTAAATTAGGTTTGAATCTCTACCTTACTGGTAAGACTCGCTTTAGTTTATGTTAATGAGGTTATCTTGTTGGTTTTGTCACATAACTAATTTCTCTTAAGCTTTACAATGACTCGTTCAGGCGAATTTAAGTCGTAAATTTCTAAAAATTATTCAATCAAACGTGAAATACCTCCTCAATCCCTAAAACATAAAACCCAACTATAGGATAAAATAGAGGAAGCACTGGGTCACCGAGTATCTGGTGCTTCCTATTCCTCGTCCATTGACTTCCGCTAAGAACAGTTCCAAATTTGAGTCATTCCTTTTCATATTCCAATTAAAGATTTAGAATCTTTGTGACATGCAGAAATGAATATTCAATATTTTAATCGAAAGTTGTCATTTTCAATCAAATAATTAATCAAAACGGCTTGCCTCTTTAGAAATATCAAATCCCAAAATTAAAATAAATAATATTCTTTTAGGACGAGAAAAAATTCAAGTTCATAGCCCCATAGAATAGTGAAATGATAATTTCAAGATTTGATCCATCATAGGATACTATTTTCATCTCTCGAAATGATATACTATACATTGATGTCGTATTCGATCATAAGTGAGAAATTTTAAAAAACTTGTGTGGTCTCTCATAGTGCAACAACTCTCTCAAACGTTAAAATAAATTTAAATATTACAACTAGCTTAAAAAACTACTAAAAGCATTAAGTGTAATCAATAGAGAGCTCCCAACAGGAAAACTACAAGCCCATCTTGCAATTTAAGTGTTGTATCAATCAAGGGGATACTCTATGGTAGAAGATAAATTACATCAAGCTTTTTCCTCTTGTAAAGGCACAATGACATTCAACACTCTCCCTCAAATTAGTTTGTGAACATCATACAAGTCAAGCTTGTCAATAATGTTTTTCTCAAATAGGGTATCCTTTTGCTAGTAAGTCAATAATCAAATTGGACAAAAAGTACAAGTAAATAAAACTCCATTTTGAATTTTTTATTTAATAAAATGTTAACCTAAATCACCATGTCTGACCCTATCACAATAGAAAAGATTTGTACATCATGCTGATAACATCAATGTCACATTATAATATTATAGATGTGTTGACTACTGTAGCACTATTAGGGATAGCTCAAATCATATTAATTCATTTCTCCTCCAACTAGCCAAGATTTGATTTCAGCTTTGTACTACTCGTTGCCACCACTTTTTGTTTTTTTATTTCTCTATGTAACAAATCATGCCACACATAAGTGCAGTGCCCTGATGTAGATCTACCAACTATAGTGCCACCCACTCAATCTGCATCAATATAGGATTTTAAAATTCTAAAATATAGAATAAGCCCTTTGTTGGGTTCTCTTTTACGTAATCAAGTATTCTTATGACAACATTCATTTGGTCTTGGTGCATGCATGAATTGACGTACCATTCTAATGGCAAAACTAATGTGAGGTCTAGCATAAGCTATATAATTGAGTTTCTCAACCAAACCAATATTTGGTATCCGCTCTCATCAATTGGAGAACTAGTGCTAAAATCACCTGATTTTGTATTTTATCCATTGAAATGTAAACAGGTTTGCTTCCAATCCAAAAAGGAAAAAAAGAGATTTACATATTTTCATTGAGAAATCGTAATGTCATAGTTGTTTCTAGTGATTTTCATTTTGAAGTCCCTGAGATGCACGATGCCTTTAATTTCGAACCCCCGATCATGTTTTCTTGTTTAAGATACTGATCTCCTAATCAAATCCCATATAAAAATGCTATCATCAACATAGATAAGTAATATGGTAGACACTACCAATCTTATGTTTGCAGAACAAAACATGAACTGATTAAGTCGATTTAAAGCCTTGCTGGCGTAGTTTTGGAAAACCATTCAAACCAAGCTCTAGATCATTGTTTGAGCTCATAAATAGATTTTTTCAATTTACATAAGTCATTAATCCTTGAAGAAATATCTAATCTTAGTGTTCACTCGGTGACCAATCAATGCTAACCAGCATTGAGAGAATGACTTGAATAGTATTAAGTTCAGCAACAACAACAAAAGTTTCAAAGTGGTTAATCTTATAAATTTGGATGAAGCATTTTGCTACCAAACATGTTTTGTACCTCTAAATGGATTCATAAAACTAATACTTGACAATAAAGTCTCATTTACATCCAATTGAATGAAATTCTTTAGTTTATAAGGGACCTCCCATGTTCTAATTTTTTTCAACAGCTTTCATTTCATCTTCCGTGGCCTCTCACCATTTTGGTCGATTAAAAGCTTCTTCTAATAGTCTATGAGATTTTAATTTCTATAAAATAGAAAAATAGAGTATTTATTGAGGAGGGCAGATAGTCATATTTCACCCTATTTGCTATAGAATGTTAGGTACAGGCACAAGCATCTTTTCTTATAGCAATGAGCAGTTATTAAATAATATCACATGAAAGAAGAGTTTTATGAATTTTCTGACTGTATAATTCGTAACAAGCATCGGGAGTAAGAAGAGTTTTACCCTTTATAGAATCTTACTTTGAGAGTAAACACAAACTTTAGAGAAATGATGAAGGATCAAGTATTGGGCACTCAGTTTAGGCAAATTAAGGAGACCCAATAATCACAATGTTGTCTATTTTTGGGGTTAAGAAAAATAAGATACCCAATGCTATTTATGGAATAAAGGATTTCAGAGAAAATAAGTTTTTAAATTTCTTCCTCTTCTATTTCGCCCTAGGAGAATTTCTATAGAAAGGTTTACTAGATTTATAATGGCAATTCCTAGCTGTTATTACTCATTATTACTTATTATTAGTCTTTATTCCTTCATTATGTATTTTCTATCTTGTTTTATTTTGTTTTATTCTGTTTTATTCCTTTCCTTTATTGTGGCAATCGTAATTGGGTTCAAATAACCCTTCTTCTATCAATAAAATTATGCTGCTCTAGTCACAAATTCAATATGGTATCAAAGACATGGCTCTAACCCTAGATGTTCCACCTTGGTCGTTGGCCACCTGCAGGTTCTTTTTCTGTAGCCTGTGGGCAGCCACCTTCCAGCCACAGATCCTTCCTGCCACTAATCCTTCTAGTCAATCCCGTGTTCATCCTACAAATCCTTCCTGCCGACAAAAACCTATCTCTCGCTAAGCCCAATAACACCTCTAGTCGGCCTCCCTATAGGACTTCCTGTTGGATTTCTTTTTTTTTCTATCATGAGGCCTCCCTGCACAGCTATGTGCTGGTTGTTTCTCCTGCCTGCATGATCTACTCTACTGCTAATTCCAAAAGTTTCTTTTTTCAGCCGCTGGACATCCCTCTTGCCAGCCTTTCCTATGTCTCAGCAACCCAACTTTGTTGGAAGTATGACGGATTCCTCCACCATCAAACCTCCTACTGACGATGTGCATGAATCCACCAAAGGATCGTCACCTATCTCAATCCCTCTACAGACCGGAAGATCAAAATCCAACATGAACTTCTTGATCACGAATCATAAACTAAATGGCAACTTTCTTCAACAGTCCCAAGCCGTGTCTTTGTTCATCAAAGGACAAGAAAAATTTGGTTACCTCACAGGTATGATCCATCAACCTCCAAAGACTGACCCAGCTTATAGAGCTTGGGAGGCGGAAAACTCCCTGGTGATCAACTCCATGGAAATGTTAATTGGTCATTCATATATGTTCCTCCCTTCAGCTAGTGCCCTCTAGATGACATTCGTGATACCTACTCGGATGTAAAAAACCTCTAGTCAACTCTATGAGGTGTTTAAGAAAATCTAAGAGGCAAAACAGTCAAGGACCGTGACACAGTATTATAATGACCTTGTTGCACTATGGATGGAATGCAACCTATACTACGACTACACTTGGGATTCTCCAGCCGACATTTCTCTTCTAGAAGATTGTTGAAAAAGATCCCATGTTCCAACTCCTAGCTGGCCTTAACAAAAATCTTGACGAAGTTTGAGGTTGTATTCTTGGTCGAGACCCTCTTCCCTCCGCTTGGGCTGCTTTCACCAAGATTCGTCGGGAAAAGAGCCAAAGACTCGTCATGCTCAACACTTATACTCCTTCAGCCACATCATCTGTCTTCAACCGAATTGTCTGTCAGAGACATGTCATGCTCAACCCTCGTCCATGTCACCTCAGGTCGGTCACCCCACTTGTTTGTCACAAACCCAACGACACTCAGGACGAGTGTTAGAAACTTTACGGTAAACTAGAATATAAAAATTTGGCCAAATCCTCTGCTACCAAGGGTCTCACAGCAAAATATGAGTTTACTACAGTTCAACCGACTCCTACCCGGAACAACCCGAAATCCTCCAAATCCCTGAAAAATCAGATGGAGCAATTGATCAAGCTACTTGCAACAAATCAATTCATTGTGAGCCCACTAACCTCCCACAACGGACAAAGTACTAATCCTATAGCTTTCACATCTTTTTCCTCTTCTAGTTCGTGGATTATTGAGTCAGGTGTTATGGATCACATGACTGGGTGCATGCAAACTTTCTCAACTTACTATCCGTGCTCTGGGAATGATATTGTCAGAATTGTCGATAACTCATGTAGTTTCATTGCTTGTAAAGGGTCGGTTGTACTCAAGACCAGTCTAACTTTCGGGTTTGTTTTATATGTTCCTCTATTGCAATGTAACTTGTTATCTATCAATAAAATGACGAATGATATTGATTGCGTTATTAATTTCTCTACTGATTGTTGTATTTTTCAGGATCATCGTTCAAGGAAATGATTGGAACTATTGAGAGGTTAGTTGGACTCTACTACTCCCAAAAGAAAAGCACGAAGAGTGGGGACACTCCATTCACGAGTTGTAGTATATCTCGAGTCATTGAATGTCTCATTATGTTGTTATATTGTCGTTTGGGTCATCATAGTTTCCAATACTTAAAAAAATTTTATTTTGTAATATTTTCTAATAAAAGTTTTTCTAATTTCAATTGTAAGACATGTCAGTTAGCCAAACATCATCGGGTCACTTTTCACCCCACATTTTACACTTTCCGCTCATTTCTCTCTCATTCAGTGACATATGATGATCAACTCACATTCCCAACTACACCAATAGACAATGCCCTGACGAACCATCAGATCCCAACTACAACTAAGGTTGCTCTTGTTGATCCATCTTGGAAAACAGCAGTAATGGAGGAGATGAATGCCCTCTGGTGAAACCATATGTGGGACGTCTTTGATCTTCCTCTGGGTAAGAAAGTTGTAGGGTGTCGATGAATTTTCAACACTAAGTTCAACTCAAATGAATTTTTTGAACACAACAAGGCACAATTGGTGGCCAAAGTGTACTCATACAGCTACGGAGTTGACTATGAGGAGACATTTGCTCCGGTGGCTAAGTTAAACATTATTCGGGTCTTATTGTCCCTTGCGGTGAATCTGGGTTGGTCTTTATTCCAGCTAGATGTCAAGAATGTTTTCTTAAATGGAGAACTTACAAAGAGGTGTAAATATCTCTCCCTCTTGGCTCTGACTCTCCTGCCTCCATATGACAAGTATGCAGGCTGCAAAAGCCCCTCTATGGGCTAAAGCAGCCTCAAAGGACCTGGTTCGACAAGTTCACAAAGGTGGTCGTGGGTCATGATTTTACTTGAGCTTAATTAGATAACACTCTCTTCTTTCGCATTCCTCTAATGGTCAGGTAGCTATCCTTATTATCTATGTTAACGACATTGTTCTTATAGGTAACGATCTTCCAATAATGATATCCTTAAAAGACATTCTTGTTACGCCCTTTGAAATGAAGGACTTGTGATCTCTCTGTTACTTAGGCATAAAAGAGGTTCGGTACGCCCTTTGAAATGAAGGACTTGTGATCTCTCTGTTACTTAGGCATAAAAGTGGTTCGGTCATCTTGGGGAATTTGCATGTCGAAAGCGCAAATGTGTCATTGGTCTCTTGATAGAGACCAACCTTCTGTGCAAACTTATGACTATTCTATGGATCCCAATAAAAAATTATCTAATATTACCAATGATGTGTCTGTCAACAATACTCATTAGTAGCGGCTTGTCGAGAAACACATCTACCTAGCCTATATTTGTCCAGACATATGTCACACAGCTGATATAGTGAGTCAATTTATGCATTACCCCTATGAGCACTATCTCCAAGCTGTCCACTGGATTCTCCACCATTTAAAAAGTATATCGGGTTCAGGTGTTCAGGTTTGTTTTTCTCTCCACACCTCTCGGTCTATTGTTGTTTACACAGAAACTGATTAGGTCGGGTCAGTTCATGATCGACGTTCCACCTAAGGCTACTGCTCAATTGTATTGGAAAACCATGTCACTTGGAAAAGCAAAAAACAGTCTGTGGTTGCCCGGAGCAGTGCTGAAGCAGAATTTTGTTCCATGTCTTTAGGGATCTATGAAGCTCCCTGGTTATGCATCATGCTTCGTGAACTTCGAATGCCAACCCCGTCCCGCTACAGATATTCTGTAATAAAAATACCATCATCAGCATTGCTCACAATCCAATCCAGTATGATCGTACCAAACATATGGAGATTGACAGGCACTCTATTAAAGAAAAGATTAAGTTGAGGAAAATTTTTTTGTTTTTTTTCTATCCTCCATTGGTCAACTAGCGGAAATCCTCACCAAGAATCTTTCTCATCTTTTGTTCGATAACTTTAAATCCAAGTTGAACATGATCGACATCTATGCTTCAACTTGAAGGGGAGTATTAGATTTATAACGACAATCGCGAGTCATTATTACTTATTATTACTTTTTATTTGTCTTTATTCCTTCATTATGTATTTTCTATTTAGTTTTATTTCTTTCCTTTATTGTGGTGATTATAATTGGGTTTAAATACACCGTCTTCTATCAATAAAATTATGCTGCTCTAGTCACAAATTCAACATGATTTATTTCTAATAATGATATCCATAAGCACAAATCTATTCCTTCTAATGGAAAACAACATTCATAGCTCTTTCGATTGATCTCATACCCTAGAAGAATCCAATTAGAAGATTTGCAATAAAGATTATCCACAATTATGGAGAATGAAAATGCGCCCAAATAATTTAATAGATCTATTTAAAATAGTACAAGTATTTGGAAAGCAATTGATCAAAAAAAAAAAAGGATCAGTGATTTGAATTGCAAAAATTAGTGGGTGGTTACTCATCAAATAACGGACAAAGAGGATGGTAAGACTACAATAAAATTTAGGGGTATTGGTAGTGAACATAATAGATCTTGAAATCTCAACGAGATGTCTATTTTCTCATTCAATATACCATTTTGTTGGGAATTTTTAGGGCAAGAACATCAATAGATAATAATTTTCTACAATATGGTTTAAAATACTCCATGCCCTTTTAGAATGATGAATTTGGATGTCAAATGGTTTTAGCCATAAGATGAATGTTTTTGAGTATTTATTTTATCACCATGTATAACCAACAAAGATAAAATCATCGATAGAAGTAAGCAACCAAAATATGTAAAAAGGATTTTGATATCTAGATGAAATACAAACATCACCATCATTGTTCAAAAAATCTTTCAAAACATATATCTCGGAACTTGTTTTTTCTGAGGAACTAGGAAAAAGATTCAAAGCATGTGTGTTTCCTTGATCTTTCAAAATCTATTCCTATATTCCTCAATTGATTGAGACATTGGTTTTGAATCTTAACTTTATGAAACTAAGGCGTGAGTTTCAAATTGCATCATCTAAAGAGTTTATTTGACTCTGTATAGAATTTTTTAAATTATTATGATTAGATCATTGATTTTTTTGTAATGAAAGGTTATTTATGTAAATTTTAATTTAAGCAAATACTTTAGGATTAGGGTCTATTCATTTATTCTAATTCATTTTTAATTCCTATAGAGTTCTCCCTCTCTCCCACTCTCCCTCTCCTCTCTATTTGTCCTAGTTTTTCTTGTGTCAGCTCTCAAGTATTTCTAGAGGAATTAAAAAACTAAAGAACCAAACTCATAAGAAAGTGGAAACATGCGAAAAAAGTTTAAAATGAAATTAAACGAGAGATATTGTTTAATGAGTTGAGTGAGCTATATAATTAAGAAATAAATGTGAATTTAAGTGAAAATATTATTATTTTGTGGTTTATTATCAATAAATGTAATGATTGTTGCAAGAATTTCTCAAAGGAGAAAAAATAAAGAAAAATAAATAAAGTCAAGATTGTGCCTCGACATTGTCTAGCGGCGCTGCGACGTCATTCATGGCAAAAAAATAGCTGCAAAAAAAGAAAGCTTGATGTCTTGGTGTTGTTTTATGCAACGTTATGATGTCGGAAACTAGAAGAAATTATTTAGAAACCCGAGAACAACGCCTCCGCACTACATGCAACACTACAACGCCAAAAGATGGAAGAAATAATATTCAATATATAAAGCACGACACTCTGACGCCATATTTTGGAAGCATTTTAGTGCTACGAGTAAAAATTTGCTAAAAACAATAGTGTCACAGCACTAAAACCTATAAACATAAATTAGAAAAGCAGAGTGGGCAATGCCTCGGTGCTGCAAGTCTAGTGTCGTGGTGCAACAACCGACTAAATTTCAGATCTGATTAAGTGAATTACCTAAGGAATTAATGGAGTTATTCTAGTAGGGTCCTTTGTTGATAGGCTGTTAGTAAGAGTGAAAGAGTGACTTGTGTAGTGAAGAAAGTGGAATGCTTAGGAGTGTGGACTGTGGAGTGAGTGAGGAGAGTAGAGAGACATTTGGAAACTTCCAAAAGGACAAAAGAAGAAGAAAGAACCAGGAAAAAGAGAGAATCTAAGAAGAATTTACATCAATTTTGATTCACTTTTTTTAAGTATATTGTATCAAATGTGACTTATGAAACGAGTTTTCTCTGTATTTTTGTGTTATTTATTAGAAAGTATGAGCTAAGCGTAAATACTCTAGGTTTATGATTCATTTTCAATTTTATATTTTGAACATTTATGTTGCCTATTTTAAATATGACATGTTTAATTTTCTTCAGGCTTAATTGAGTTGTGTGTTGGCCATATGCAAACTTGATATCGACCGAATCTTAAAGGATCACTTAAGAAAAATTGTCAATTTTTTTGGTAGATAGACATCTCATACCTGATAACTTGTAAAAAAGCAAAAAATATTCTAAAATACAATCATCTTTCTAAATAGAATAAACACATCTATTTAGAAAAAAAATTAGATTTTCTAGTTATCGACAGAGTAGTAAATATTAAAATTCAGAGTAGAAAGAGAAGAAAAAAGATAACATAGCAAATTGGGCTCTGTAGTTGGTTCAGGAGATCAAGCATTCATCAAACAGTTCAAAAAAAGAAAAAGAGCCATCTTTAGGGGGAAAAAAAAAAGATAACAGAGTAGATATAAGCCTATACACGATCACATAACCATGCACAATAATGGAGAATGTTATTTGTGCTCATGCTAAAATAAGGCTTAGAAAAAGATGCAACATACTTGGAGAATCATTTTCGCGGCTGTAACATACTGATTTCCTGGCCCGAATATTTTGTCAACCTGAACGGCATTTAGTAAAACGCATGTAATGGCCATAATAAGAAAGCCCCAAAGAATTTGAGCAGAAAAATCACCACAAAGTGAAATATAAAAAATATTTTCATTCATGTGAAATGGACAGGGAATGGTTGAAAGCATTCACTCAATGAAAAAAGAATCAAACTATAGCCATCTAAGTTTAAAAGGCAAGAATAAATGAAAAAGGTCAGAAATGAGCATTTAAAAACATTAGATAATATATAAAAGATTGATCTTTTGTCTTAAAATCATTCAAGCATTGAGGAAAATCTTCCTCATATAACTAGCAAAGTTAGGGTTTCAGGACATTATTTTTTCATGGTACAGCATATTAATCCATCCATCACATAAAACACAATTTCGATTATAGCAGTCATGGAAGACAAAACAACCTCTTGTAATTCTATGTCAGCTGTTTTGTCCTTTTTTCAGCCAATTAAATGATAGTATGAAATATATAACTCACATAAACTTACTTCTGATAGATCCATAAATTTTTTAAGATAATAACCTGACAAATGCATGGCATAAAGGAGTGCAAATTGCCCTTTGGATGGTACTAGATAAATCAGAATCTTTAATAAAGAGCAAGGTCAAATTTCTTAGGCTTACCATGCTGGTGGTAAGTTCTGAAAATTTCTGATTTAAATGTAGTAGTAGTGGGATAAAAGAATGAGCTAAAATGATATATGGATAAATAAAATATAGATATTCAAAATAACATATTTTAGCATAAATCGGTTAGATGGGTTATAAAACTCGAGTAATAACGCGAAAGCTAAAATATTTAGGGAAAATGGGGTGGAAGTTATGATATTACAAGCACCACTGACTCCAAAAAACAAAGCTAAAAACTAAAAATATTCGAAAGAGGTGTTTTAGCTTGACCTCATCCCCTAGGGAAGTTATATCATTGGACTTTATAAAGACAATTCATTATGAAACAAAAAGAACAACAACAACAGTAACAACAAGAAGCCTTTATCCCACTAAGTGAGCTTGGCTATATAAATTCTTCTCCATTGTCTCGTATTGAGTGTCATATTTTCATTTAAATCTAATAAATTATAACAATATTTTATACAAAAGGCCTAAGACTCCACCTTTCTTAGCATTAGTCAAATCTTAAACATTTACCCTCCTAACAGGGCCATCAGATGGTCGACGCTTAATGTGACCAAACAATCTAAGGCGACTCTCTCTAATCTTGTCTGTCACTAGAGCTACTCCAACCCTTTCATGGATATATTGGTTTCACATTGTCTCTTAGTGTAAAACCACTCATCCACCCAAGTATTCTCATCTCAACAACACTTAAATGTATACTTCTATTTTACAAGCCAAAATTCTGCGCCATAAAACATTATAGGTCTCACTACAATCTTATAAAATTTTCCTTCAAGTCTGAGTAGTATTTTTCTATCATACAATAGATCCAATGCATTTCTCCACTCAACCATCCAATATGAATTCTACTAATAACATCCTCATCTATATCACCATCAATTTGAACGATAAACATGAGATATTTAAAATATTCACTCCTTTTAATGACTTGATCACGCATCATTCAATCCCGCCACTAGATCTAATNCCTCCACTCAACCATCCAATATGAATTCTACTAATAACATCCTCATCTATATTACCATCAATTTGAACGATAAACCTGAGATATTTAAAATATTCACTCCTTTTAATGACTTGATCACGCATCATTCAATCCCGCCACTAGATCTAATATTGTTAAAATTAAAATCCATATATTAAATTTTAGATTTACTTGAGCAAAAGCCTTTAGAATCTAAAGTTGAACTCCATAATTCAAGTTTTTCCTAAACTCTCTCTAGCCTTATCCACAAGAAAGATGTCATCGAAAAGCATGCAGCAAGGTTCATCCTCCTATAAATGTCTAATTAGAGCATACATAACTAAAGCAAAAAGATATGGGCCTAAAGATGATCCTTGATGCAATCCAACTGAAATGGGAAAATACTTCGTCAATCCTCCCTGTGTTTGAATACAAGTAACAACTCCAATATATATAACTTTAATGACTTGAATATAAGCAATATCAATCAATACTTTTCTTTTCTGAAATTCTCCAAAATACTTCTCTTGGAACTTTATCATAAGCTTCTTCTAAATCAACAAAAATCATATGGAGATCCTCCTTATTATCTCTGTACTTTTCCATCAATATACTTTTCCATCAAAACTATAGCAGACTTGCCCAGCATAAATCCAAACTAATTTTAAAAAACTTTCGCATCACATCATAACATATATTCAATTACTCTCTCCCATAACTTTAATGTATGACACATTAGTTTAATTCATCAACAATTTGCACACTATTGTGCATCCCCTTTATTCTTAAAAATAGGAACCAACAGACTCTTTATCCACTCATTAGATATCTTTTAATTTTTAAATTAATATTTAAAAGTTTAGCAAGTCAAGAAATTCTCAAATCTCATACATATTTTCACATTTCTATTAAAATACCATCAGGTTCTGCTACTTTCCACACTTCATTTTCTTTAAAGTCTCCTCAACTTCTATTTTATTAATGTGACGGTGGAAATAAAAAAATTTGTTACTATTTATTCTATAATATCAGTAAGATCAATTGTATTTTCAATATCTTCATTGAAAATTTTGTCAAAAATCTCACCAACATATGTTGAATATCCTCATCTAAAAAAAATACTTTTGAATTTTCATCTTTAATACACGTAAACTAAATACTTATTTTTCTTATTTATTTGTTTGGCTAGTTTATACATATATATTTTTCACCATTTTTAGGATCTAATTTATCATAAAGATCATCAAAAAAAGAATTATTAGCATCACAAATTATTCTCTTAGTCTTCCTATGGGTCACCATATATTTTTTCTCAGTTCTCCAAGTTTTTACATTTAAACTAAATTTTATAAAAAAATATCTTATTTTTTATTTTTTCTTACACATTATTATTCTAATATCAACTATTTTAATTCATAATTTTTTTTCCTTTTTAAATCTCTAAGCACATCTTCTACAACTTGTTTAAAAATATTAGTTTCTTCGTGAACATCCCAAATCTTAAGATCTTGAAGTTCACTCATAAAAATAATTTTACATTGTTTAAGTACGATAATATTTCATTATATTTTTTCGCTTTCAATCTTTCATCTTAAAATTCAAAATCAGTGATTAATGTTGGATACCTAAATTTTCATTTAGAATGAATGACCTTCAATCTTTACAATCTTAACAATATATTTTTCTCATGAAAAATATCAATTTAACCTGAAGAAGCTTGGAGTGACAAAAAGATAAATCCATTTAACCTGAAAGTATTTGGTTGTTCATTATGTCATGCTGGTGTTGGATTCAAGAGTGCGCTTAATTCAAAATATGTCAAGAGTACCTTCATTGAGTATAGCTCAAATAAATTTTAGGTATAAATTTTGAGACAATCATAATCATAAATTCATTGGGGGCAGGGCTATCACTTTCAATTAAATGGAGATATACAAAAAAAGAAACAAAACTGATGCCATCAGTTACTCCTAAAGTTTCCTCCAAGTATATTGAAATAAAAAATAATAGTGATCAGGAACATGGAGAAATGAAAGGTGTTCAATCCGAGAAAACACAAAAAGTTTCTCAGGCACCTGCTACGGAAGTTAGAAGGTCCAACAAAATCACACGACCAATATAGAAGCTCTCTCCTACTTTGTACTATCTATTTTTAATTGATAGTGGTGAACCAGAGTGCTATGATGACGCCACTCAAGTTGAAGGCACAAAGGAGTGGGAGTTTGCCATGGATAAAAAGATGGACTTACTAATATAAAATCAGAAATGGGATTTGACAGAATTACAATAAAGCAAAAAAGGCATTGCATAAAATGTGGATTTACAGGTTGAAAGAAGATTCATAAGGTAGCAAGTATTATAAGGTGAGGCTTATTGTGAATGGATTTCAGCAAAATAAAGATTAGACTACACTGCAATATTTTCTCTTATAATGAAGATGATAATTATCAGAGTTGTTGAGCTTAGTAGCAGAGGTGGGTCTACATCTCAAAAAAATTGGATGTAAAGACAGTCTTTATATATGGTGACTTAGAAGAGAACTATAAATGGTGCAACCATTAGGATATCAAATTTCATGAAAAGAAGACATTATTGCTTCATCAAATATTTTAGTAATTATATTGTGCTTATTTTGCTTGTATATGCATGATTGCATGAGCAGATATGGAGAAGACAAGGGTCTTGAAAGAATAATTATCAAAAGAGTTTGAAAAAAAGAAATTAGGACCAATCCATAAAATCATTGGTATGAGAATCAGCAAGAGCACGTGTAAATGTACATTGAAGTTAGCTCAGGTAGAATTTGTTGAGAATGTCCTACATAAATTCAACATAAGTGGGGCAAATTGAACCCCCTTAGGTAGTCACTTTAAGCTATCTAAAGAACAGTAACCTAAGTCTGAAGCAGAAGAAGCACACAATAGAAGAACTCAGTATACTTTAGCAGTTGGAAGTTTGATGTATATGATGATATGTATAGGGTCAGATATTGAACATGCAGTGAGAGGGGTCAATCGGGACATGAGTAATCTAGGTAAACATCTTTGCGGTGAAGTGGATTCTCAGATACTTGAGAGGAACAGCTAACAAAACACTTTGCTTTGGAAGTACATGAATTGATCTACCGTGATATATAGATTTTGATCTAGCATGAGATAATAATGATAGAAGAAATACAACAGATTACATTTTACTTTGGGAATCACAGCAGTGAGTTTGATTGTTAGATTATAGAAAGTTATTGCACGACCGATTATAGAAGCTGACTATATTATTATCGCTGAGGCTAACAAGAAAATGATTTGGCTGCGGAGCTTTATGGCAAAACTAAGTCAGGAGCAAGGAAAGGGAAAGTTTCATCTTCTATCTAAGAAGCAGCAATTCATGTTAGGAAAAAGAACATTCAGCTAAGATATCACTTCATTCGTTCACTCCTAGAAAATGATCAATTATCTTTGGAGACTATACATACAAGTCAAAAGTTTGTATATATGTTGACTAATGTTGTTATAATTGAGAAAATGAAGCGATGTTTGACTTCAGTTGCAATTCAAGTAGGTTGAGATTGAAGTTGAGCCACACTATTGTATATTACTACAAAGATGATACAAATTTGAAGGTGCAGGAGTGGTTGTAATAAGTCTCCAAGTGAGAGATTATTATATATGGAGACTGATTATAGAGTTTGGAGGAAACCCAACACTTGGAATGGTGCCTAGAGCCTTAAGGCAGTGCCTGGAGTGGCCCCCCAATGCTAGTGGGGGTGCCTAAGAGCCTAGAACCATACTTTTCAGACAGCCTTTAAAATTACGGCGCCTAAAAGGGGCGTAACCACTCTCGGATCATTCCTTAAACTAGAATGCCCAAAAACCAAGCACCGACGGGTGGCTCCTATGCGCCTATAATAGAATTTCGGCAATTCAATGTTTAAATTTCATTTTCGCTGTGAGAATGTGTCTATGTTGAATGCTTTGAATTTTGCAATTTTCACAGGTGTTAGAGAGAAGAGATGAGCTTTCTTGAGTTTCAAAGTTATAGATAAGTTTGAGTGTAGTGTAATCTGTACATTTCTCCTCATTTCTTTATAGTGAATTTTTTTGTGTGGTGTTGCTCCGTAGTTTTCTCCCTTTTTAGGTTTTTCCACATTAAATCTTGGAGTTTTTATTATTTTTTGTGATTTCTTTTGTGAGCTTTTGTTCAAGGGTTTCAATCGGATCTCTCGAACATTACTTCAACAATTTCGCGCATATCTCTCACCACAACATAAGGTTCCACAAGCAATATTGAAAGTTCATTTGTTGCTTTCATCTCAATCAAATTTGATAGAATCTATCTTTTTCAACAAGTGAATGGCCTTCGAATCATTTCCTTAGCTTATTTGATTTTGTATTTCTAGTCATTATTTCTTGTAGAAGACTACTGAAATTTTGACAAAACTGATTTCTTTTGAATTTTCAAATGAATCCTTAATAAAATGATTAAGGGCTGGCAACCAACAACCNAAGATATTTGACACAATGCCTCAAAAAGATCAAAAGATAATTTAAATTTTATTACTTGATTATGTTATTAGTTTTGTTTTTTATTTTAAATTAAATTGAATTTCAGATTAATTGATAGTAAGAAAAAATTATAGTGAATAAAAAATATTTTGAAGTTGCAAACAAAATAGAAATAGATAATAATAAATATGATAGTTTTTTTTTTTAAGATTATGAAAGCAAGGATGAAACCACTATGGATCTTAAACCTCATGGAATATTTTAATTTTAAATGAATGTTTATCTACAATTGCATTTCAAAGTTCAATTTTATATCAATATTTAAGATTAAATTTTGTATTCATAATAATATATTAAATAATCATATCAATGGTTTATATCATATTTATGAATTTTTTAAAGGCTTACACCTCAATTCACCTCGAGGCTTGTGCCTCACCGTGCTTAGGTAAAAGACATTGGTTCCCGATTTCGCCTTTTTAAACTTTTCTATTAAGTAAACCATAAAAATAGGTGTAGTTGAGAAAGTGGATAGCAAGCAAATAGAAATGAAGAAAGAGATTCATCCAATTGAAGGGTTGGCGCAAAATCAAAAATAAATAAAAGCAATACTAATAATTCACATATAGCATAAGCAAGCAGCTTAACGCCTCTTCCAACTTGAATGACAATTAAGCAATCCAGCTACCTTATTCTTTACTAATGGTGCTCGTCAAGCACTCATTTAGATGACATGGAGTGGTGGAACATCTAAGAAAATCATGGATCAGGATGGATGAGATGAAAAAAATTTTAAATGATCAATCACACATTACTAAGGACATTAAAACAAAAGGCTTCATCCCACTATGTAGAGTCGACTTTATAAATCCTTTTTCTCCATTGCGCCTTATTGAGTGTCATATTTTTCTTTTACTTTAATAAATTAAGATCATTATTCATACAACATGCCCAAGTCTTTCTAGGTCAACCTCTATCTTTCTTAAAATAGGTCAAATCTAAACATCTACTCTCTTAATTGGGTCATCAGATAGTCGACGTTTAATGTGACCAAACCATCTAAGGCGACTCTCTCTAAT
>JXCR01138244.1:46226-105625 GCA_002079205.1 Phalaenopsis hybrid cultivar
TCCCCGTGTTACTGTGCCGTTTTTTTTCTCTATCGCGCAAGGTGTTGTGGTGTTATTTCATTCGTTGCGCATGTTACTCTACGTGCGTAGTACTGATGTAATATTTTCTTATTTTGTAGTGAGCTTATTTTTCACGTTACTCCGCACCATTGGACTAAGTATGCATCTGAATTCTGAAATCCGGAGTCCTCAGTCCTGACCTAATATTTTTTTTCTACTTAAAAGAGACAATATTAGGTAGAGGTGTAAACGAACCGAACATGAACGAGTAGAACTTGTGTTTGTGTTCAGTTTGTTTGAAATTTAGTTTGTTTGAAATAAGCTCGTGTTCGAAATTGTTTGTGAAGTCATTGTTTGTGTCCGTTTCTTAACGAACGAGTCGAATACTAGCTGTTAGCGAACGACGAGTCAGTTTGACATCCCTAATATTAATATATTATATTAATTATAAAACATATTATACAAATATATAATTTCTATATTAGTATCTTACTAATATAGTATATTAATATATTATTATTATTAATTTATTATATATTATAATTTATTAAAAATATCATAAATTTTTTATATATAATTATTTAAAATTATCTTATATTTCGAACAGTAACGATTCAAACACGAACAAACGCATCACTGTTCGTGTTTGGTTCGTTTAACTAATCGACAAAAAAAAATTGTTCATGTTCGTCTCATTTACTTATCAAACGAATCGAACGTGAACTCATTGACGAACCGAACACAAACTGTTCGCAAACAACGAGTTTTTTTGATAGCCCTAATATTAGGGTTGTCAATTTGGTTTGTTGTTGGCGAGCAGTTTATGTTCAGCTCGTTAAAAAGCTCATGTTCAACTTAACGAATGAGCCGAACACAAAAAAAAATCTTAAGCTCAAAATGTAAATGAGCCGAACACGAACAAAAGTTTGTTCGCTCGTGTTTGACTCGAAAATAAATAAATATAAATATATATATTTATATAAACATAATAACTATTCATAAAATTAAATACTATAAATTATAATTAATTAACTTTTATATAAAAAAAAATTTAGAAAAATTATTATTTTAATTTTATTTAAAAACTTAATTATTATAATAATTTTATATTCTAACAAGTCGATTTTGAGTCGAACACGAACATGAATAAATTTTTTTTAACACGAACACACTATTCATGAGCAATTTCGAACACTAGCCAATTTCAAACGAGTCGAACACAAGCCCAACCTGAGCTCGCTCAGGCTCGACTCGTTTACCGTCCTAGACGATATTAATACAGTGGTGCCTACCTTTTTCACATTTGATTATATATATAAATATCTAATAAGTAATACTATTACTACATTTATGTTGATATTAATTTTTGTTTTGTTTTTATTATTGGATCTAAGATTGACTTTTATGTTTTCCTAAGAGTTTTAAAGTTATTTTGAGCAATCCATGTGATCCTAGCTATGTTTCCTGACAAACTGCTGTTGTCCTGAAATTTTTGTACATTTTATTTGTAATTTTTAGAAATTTACATCATGATTTAATGAGTGGACATATAAATCATATTATGTTAGGAGATATTCTAAAATTAATAGTTTGGGTATCTTGATAGGCCAAAAGTTATGTTATGTCTACATGCTCGTTGGTTTATGTAAAAATTTAGATAAAATTAAACATATTTTTATTGATTTGATTTGGTTTATTAAATGATGAACTAGTTTTTGTCAAAGTGACGTATCAAGAGAAATTTTTATAAATGTCCCAGAAATCAGACCGAATGTGATTGTGATTACTTCAAATGGATTGATGAAAAGAATTGATGCGTGCTTGAAAATTCGTGGCGGTAGAGTAATGGATTATCGTCTTAGTGTTGCACGAGAATTCAGCACACACTCAGATAAAAATGAATCGAACTGTGATCACACCAGAAATTTTTACGTGGAAAACCCGTAAAAAGGGGAAAAACCACGGGGTCTGACCCAGTTGTAAAAATCCACTATAAGTTGATGATTACAAATACCCTTGTCCCACAGGCGGGAAAGGGTAACTAGCTTTCCACTTTACAACGTCAACTGATGAAGTCTAGTAAGCGATGGTTGACGGAGGACGACAGTGATCAACGGTAGTCGACGACAATCAATGACGGTCGGTGGTGGTCGACAGATGTCAGCGGTGGCTGATGACGGACAATGGTGGTCGACAGAGGTTAGTGGTGACCGGCGGCGATTAGCAGTGTTCAACAGAGGTCAGCAGTGGCTGATGACAGACGGTGGTGGTAGACGGAGTTCGGCGGTCGTTGTCGACAGTCAGTGGTGGTCGACAACGATCGACGACGGCGATGATGATCTTGAACTTGAGCTTCTTCTCAAAACCTCAAGTTCTCTCTTAAGCCCTCTCCCCCTTTATGTGAGGGGCGAGACTCTATTTATAGTATTTTGAGTGCAATTAATACAGGAATATGAACCATTTTGATCGGACGGTCCGGAGAGCTCCCTTTGATCAGATGATGTTTGATGGACATTTGAGTGCCTTAATGATGTCGGAATTGAGCAATATTGGGCTCGTTAGATTCGTCTTGTCGAGACGCTCAATTTGACACTAAACTCATTAGATTCGACATCCGTTTGACCTTTCAAATGCTTCCAGAAATCCTCCAATAGTGGTTTAATGATTTGATCCGGGCTTGATTTGACTCAGATTGGACCGACTTTCATATAATTAGGTCCGTCTCATCGAGCCGATCAGTTTGACTATAAGTTTTTTGAAATCAGAGCTCCAGATGGCTCTTTGATCGAAGTTTGAATGTTTCTTGTTCAAAAAATTGCATCGAGATTCGTGCCGAATGATGAAAATTTATTGGTGGTGTATCAAGAATAATGCAACTTCTGACAAAGACTATGCTGACATAAAATATTTTGAGGATTTAGCCAAGAGATATTATGAATTAAAGTTTTTAGTTGAAACTTTGATAGCATCTCATGTTTTCACTGTTGCAGCTATTTTGTTTGTATTTATGTATCTTATGTTGTCCATCTATTAAAAACTATGGGTGTAGAAGGTCGAAGTTGTAAGAGTAATGTACTATTATGTCAATCGTAAACGTAATGTTTTAGGTTTAATTTAATGATGATCTTGAGATATTTTGCTTCTCATTTATTGCATATATTACTTTATTGCAATAATTATGCATAATTATACTTAATTATCACAATTAATTTCTTAAACATGTTGACAGTTATGTTTTATAAAAGTTATGTTTTGAGCTCATTTTCATACTGCCCACTATCACATAACAAAGTCAAAAGAGTCCCAAGCTATATGAAATATGAACTATTTAGATGCATACATCCAACACGATGATGACTATTTCTGATAAAAATGATATTATTCTCTGTATTTCTAACTTGTTATAGCTATGCTTTCCTTATCTTCCATTTTGATAAAATTTAAGAATTAGAATTTGTAGCCTGCATCCATAATTATAAATAAAAAGGAAAGTTTTTCTATATTAAAAATATTTAAAAATATCAGTCCCTTCTATCTTAAGTAGGAGAATAAATGAAAATAATATAACATCAGTACTGCCCACGTAGAGTAACGTGCGTAGCCAACGAAATCACGCCACGACACCCCTACGCGACAGGAAAAAAAAACGGCTCGGTAACACGGAGAATATCCCCCATCCCCCCACTCCCTTGTTATTCATGTGTTATTGTGCGTTATTCAAGTGTTATTGTGTCCTGTAAATATTTCTGATGTTATATAACACAATAACACATCAATAACACATCAATAACACACAATAATACATTAATACATGGGGGAAATATTCCCCCATGTTATCGCGCCGTTTTTTCTCTGTCGGAAATATTCCCCCTTCTTATTCATGCGTTATTGTGTGTTATTCATGCAACACATGAATAACACACAATAACACATGAATAACACTGGGGAGAAAATTCCCCGTGTTACCGCGCCGTTTTTTTTCTGTCGCGTGGGGTGTCGTGGCATGATTTCATTGGCTACGCACGTTACTCTACGTGTGTAGTACTGATGTAATATTTTTTTTCGAATAAATGTGTATTTTGACAAAAGTCAAAACTTTCAATCTCAACAAAATTGTTTATTAAACAAATAGAAGCATGTGATAATCAGAACAATAACTCAAATGAAGAACAATTATAAGTCTAAAAATGCCTTAATTACTCTCCTCATAGATTATAGATTATAACAACAGCGTAATCCCAACACAGTAAGTATAGAGTTTGGTTACAGACATACAGGCAATGAGTGTAAAGTCCACCACTTCACGATAAGTAATATGTTTCATTTTGAAGATGGAAGCCAGCACACCATCTGGTTTTCCTTCCGTTTGAGTCCTGATAGTTTCCAATAACCTGCTAAATATAACTTATAATAAACATTATGTTATGAAAGTGTGGCACTAAAAAAAATTACTGTTTTAATATCATGCTTTAACAATGACTAAACCTGAAATTATGCTACACAATCAAAGCATACTACATAAAAAATGACAGCTTTCAGTGATAAAAAAGACTGGAAGGTTTGCATAAATGCTACTCAATTCTTATGTATTTACATGTCTAACACCAAAACCTCAAATTTTACATGCATAGAATCAAAGCATACTGCAAAAAAAAATGACAGCTTTCAGTGATAACAAGATTGGAAGATTTACATAGATACTACTCAATTCTTATATATTTACATGTTTAATATCTAAACTTCAAATTTTACATACGTGTCACCTTACTTATGCATGAAAATGTGCATGTTACTACTAAAAAATTGAAATGGCAGTATTTTTTATGTGTTATGAAAGATTTGCTTGGTATTAGTGTAAAAGTCAAGTTTAGGTGTTAGACATGTAAATACATAGATGGCTTGGGCTTAAGCTTAAGTTTGGGCTTTTGTGGTTAAGCCTTGCCTTGGGTAAGTAGGGTTAGCCCAAAAGGATTAAGCTTAATGGTTCTTCATAATTAGCCTAACTAAATAAGTAGGTTAATTAAGGAGGTTGTATCCCTAATTTAATTTTGACTTTTAAGTGAATTTGGCCTTACATTTTGAATCAATTTTGATTTTATTTTGATAGGTTTAGTTTAATTGATTTGATTACTTGGTGAATTTTAGGGTTAAATTGATGTGTTTAGGGTTTAAGTTAAATTTTAGGCTCCTAATTAAATTTTATGCGGTAAAGTTACAAAGTATTTTTAATCACTTCACAACTTACGAATATAATGTAAATTTTGCTCATTTAAAAAAAAAATTATATTTTGGCTTATGTAAATAAATATTTTATGATTTTAATTTAAAATAATTAAAATCACTAATTTTAAAGTTATTTCTTAATATTTATTAACTTTAAAAAAAATCTACATTAAAATTAAATAACATGATTGCTAACTTTAATGATTAAGGAATTAAACACATGAAACTTAATATATAATGCTCAAATACTATTTTATCTAAAAATACTAATTTTCAAGTGATTTAAATGATGAAAAAAGTTAAGAGCATCAAATAATGACAAAGACAAGAAAATAAAGTGAAGGAGTGTGCTGTAACTGTGTCGTAAACAAGCTAAGCTTGAGTGAGCCCACGACTTATTTTTGTTTGGCTCGTGTTTGGAAAAGCTCGAGGAAATATGTTCATGTTTAGCTCAAATTTATTCAAATTGGCTTGTTTTCGGCTCATGTTTGACTTGAAATAAATTTATTGAGATTTATTAATCAAAATAAAATTATAAAAAATTAACTTCCAAATAATTCAAAGCTAGTCATGTGCAATATATAATTTTCAAGCTTTTCACATTCTTTTATAAATTTAAACATCAATGTAACATCTTCAAATTGCCCATGTAGGGGCAATCAAGATAATTTTAGGGGAAAGGCTAGAATGGCTAGGTTTGTTCAAGCATTTACATAAATACGACCAATTTCTTATATATTTACGATTCTAACCAAAATATGAACGAGCGGACGATGAGGAGCCGTCTTAGCATACATACTACCCAATTCTTATGTTACATAACTAACCCCTAAATTTTATTTTTTCTAGTCTTACAAACTAAGTATTTGATATCATATCAAAGATATCATTATTTTAAATTTTACATATTATTTAATTAATTCAAACAAAAGTTTGTTTTTGCTCGACCCATTTATAAATCAAGCTAAGAAATTGTATTCATATTCGACTTGTTTAGTTGACGTCCAAATTAAACGAGATATTTAACAAACCGAATATCAGCTATTCATGAAGAACGAGTTTTTTTGCAGCTATTAATAAGATATGTGCAGAAAAATAAATTAAATTTATATTTTGATAATTCATAATTTATTAAGATTCAAATAATATTCTATCATTTACTTAATAACTCATAAAAAATTCAAATATAATAAAATAAAATAAAATTTCTACTTTTAACATCCATTTATATCATTTTCATGAATTCCATGTCATGGAGGAAGTGTTTAAGAAAATATTTAGAATATGTAAATTATAAATAATTAATTAGATATATTTATAACTAATTTAATTTTATTAATCTTAATTAATAATTAATTAAGAAGATATATTTGATTTTCTATCTTTGTGCTCCAAGTTATCCATCTTCAATTCACCTTTGCTCAAGCCTTGAATCAATCTGCATAAGCTAAATGTATTTACTGCCAAATACCTTAGATTTCAGAAAGCTATGCACTCAATTTAAACTACACTAACAATACTTGCAACCAAATAACCCCAAATAAATTCAAAATTTGAATGTTAAACATATAAATACATAAAAATTATGTGCTGCATATGTTAATCCCCCTTTTACTTTCTTGCAATGCATTCTAGAATCAAGAATGCTGAAATTAAAAACACTCATTTTGGGAAAAAAATTGTGTACGTCAAGAGGTACGCAGAGATGTGTAGATAATAGGGTACACGGGATTTATACGGGGATTACAAGGGGGTTATAACCCGTTGTACCTCCCGTGTAACTCCAGTGTAACCTAGCTGTAACCTTGTAATCTCAATGGATAAAATAAAAGCGCGGGTTACAGTTGAGTTACACGAAAGTTACAAGGAAGTTATAACACGCTTGTAACCCCCATGTAACTCCCATATAACGTCCGTGTACCCTATTATGTACACATCTTTGCGTACCCCTTGACGTACACAAATTTTTTCCCTCATTTTGGGTGCAAGCAGGATAAAAATAGCCTTGGCGAGAAAAAAATGTCACATGTGGACAGGATAGGTGCGGATTTGAAGGTATTGTGGGATCTCGTGACAGTATTTACCACAATACCATCACGATACCACGACTCCGCATATACTTCATCCGCACGTAATATTTTCTCTTTGGAGGGACGTTGCTAATTGAACCAACTGTATTGCTCTAATACTATGGTTCTAATCACTGTAACTACCATTATCAACCTTTTCATTCTTTGAATTAATTGGTTTCAGACTTTCATGGCCATATTCACCATCACTATCCTCATAATCACTGCTAGCAGACAGTCCTACTCTTCCCTGACCTTCTGAATCCAACACTTCATCCTCTGAGGAGCCATCAAAGTCTGAAAAATAATCCACTCTAGCAGCTCTTCTTTCTACTCTCTCACTACCACCACCTTTCCCTCTTGCGCTTCTCCATAATCCATGACTTTCTTCCTTGCTCACAATGGCATCCGCGGCATTGTTTTCAATGCCAGCTATCACATTATCGACATCGTCATCTGATTCCCAATCCTCACCTGAAGCCTCCTCGACGTCCTCATCATCTTCGCATTTCTTCGGAGCATTTCGCCTTTGCGCTCTAGCAAAATGTCTCGGATGGCCCCTATCATCATCTGAATCCGAATTCCTCCAGTTTTGCTGGCTCCTACCCCTCAACCCAAATCCAATATCATCTCTTCCCCAATATCTGATCTTAGATGCTTCTTCTTTCTCAGCTGCTTCCTCTTTCTCCCACTCCAAATCAGCAGCCTGCTCAATTTCAGCAATGAACCTATCAAGCTCTTCTTGGTCGCTGTACTCGGGAGATAGTTCATCGAGATCCTCCTCCCTCAAATTCTCGTTAGCTTCAGGTATCAGTTTCGCATTCTCACGGAAAACATAAGGAGTTCCTTCCTTCTCATCGATGGCACGGAAAAATGTAGAGGCTACTCTTTGAATGCTGGCCATGGCAATTGGGTCCTCTGGATTTGTTCCCCTTCTACGAAGTTGTTGCTCTACCTTCTTGATGTTCAGTTTCTGCGATTCAAGAGCTTGCTCGAATCTAGCCTTGAAAAGGGCCTGCAGAAGATATGGAAGGACTAAGCTTCAACAGAATTATATTCAGACCACAGTATCAGAAGAAATAAGGAACAGAACAGACCTTCCTTTTAGTGAGAGTATTGATGGGAATCAGATTCTTCGGTTGCCTGTAATTCCTCCCTCGGAACATGATAATTGTTTTCACATTGTGGATATTAACCACAATGCCTCCACTTAACCTTGCAAGCATGGTGGCCATCTCTCTAATCTTCTCTTTTGGAAAATTATCGCAACAAACTTGTACGGTCTCATGAAACTTCCAGTGGAGATGCATATTTTGGACAACACCTCCAAAGACTCCGCGAATTCCGACGGGCACATAATTTCTGTTTCTGAATCCAATCTTCTTATAAGCTTGAAGCTGTTCAGAAGTTAGAAGTTCCGGGTCATGTTGAGGCGGAGGCAACTCCGGCAGCTCATACTTTTTCAGCTTCTGTAGAAGCAGAGCAACCTTTTTCTTGGCCTAAAAAAATTGAAGCTGAAATCATGATAAACATATATGAAAAAAACTAGTTATTAGCTTTTATATTAATAATAAGTGCACAGAGGAAGTGCTAAAATACTTGTGGTCATAATATCTTTTTCAGTCAGGTATGTCCCAACAAGCTAGTAGCATTCGTATCAATAAAAATACATGAAATAAAAGATAAAATACCTATGGTCCTAAGATCTTCACACAGATATGTAAGATGCTAATGGAAATCTTGTATTAGAAACAGCAAATTCCCATTACAAAGAATAAAAACAGAAAGAACAACACAAAAAAATGTATTAAATTTGACGTAGACTAAACAGAGTCAACGCATAGATATTAGCGGTGCAGTTTAACAACTCACAACAGTGTGTCGCACTTTGCATTAAAGAAAGATTATCTTAGAAGTTCTTATGATTCTGCAAAAAAAAAAAAATTCTTAAGTTAGTGAAGAAATAGGAAAAGTCTAGCAACTGAAAAGTTTGCTATGAAGTTAATAATAGGTTATTCGGTTTAAAATTTAAAATAATGTTAAGGAAAATGCCAAAACTAGAAACTAGAAAGCTGTAAGTGGCTAAAGGCTCTCGATCCAAGGCTTGATTGATTGGCAAGCCAACTTTGTAGAGCCTGATTGACTGATGAAACTGAAAACCACCATGAGTGTAAAGAACTGGCCCATTACGTCAAAATTTTTCAAAATATCAAATTGTTGAAAGACAAAATAATAAAAAAAATGTGTATCAGTAGTTTACTTGTTGGGATTTGAATTCAAGTGCTTCCAAAGTTCTAGAAATATTAGCAATAGTCGCTCTTTTTCAGAAATTCCTGCACGCATCTTCCTGAACTCCAACTTGCACACTATTCAAAGAAGATCAACAACCTAGTGGCTTCAGATTCTTGGGAAAATCTAGGTAGAATTATCAATAAAAAGTTTAAGTTGTTTCTTCTGATTTTGCAAAGCATCTTCGTTTCTACAAATTCGCATCTAGCATGGCATTTTATTTTGTAATAGGCTTTGCGTTCTCTTCTCACTTGTGTCTCTGCCATATCTTTTAAGAACACCATCTCCACTCATAATGTGTAAGTTGTATAGGTCAAAATGAGAATTTTGCATAAGCCTGAGAAAGAATAGGTTGCTGGTTTGATCCATTTGCCTGTGAAACAAATAGGTTGTAAAGGTGCCCCAATACAGTGAAAATAATTGTGTATTAAAATAATTCACATCCTTTTCATGGTTTTATGGGGAGTGCGTATAGGGTCAATGAGAAGCCAAACCATGACAAATTTTTTGTATTTAGATATTTTTTCTATACTCTACCATTAAAAATTACATAGTGCACATAATGGATCATTGATTCATTTCCTTGCTCTATCCAATTCAAATTCTTCACTCAACAGCAGAGCTCTTGGCTTCTAGTGCAACTAACAAGTGAAAAAAGTGGGCATGAATGGGAAACTCCTGCCAGTCAATCGGTTTATATAACNCGGTTTTACTTCCGTTTGAGTCCTGATAGTTTCCAATAAACTGCTAAGTATAACATAAAACAAACATCGCATTATGAAAGTGTGGCACTAAAAAGATTACTCTTTTAATATACTGCTTTAACAATGGCTAAACCTGAAATNTGGTTTTACTTCCGTTTGAGTCTTGATAGTTTCCAATAAACTGCTAAGTATAACATAAAACAAACATTGCATTATGAAAGTGTGGCACTAAAAAGATTACTCTTTTAATATACTGCTTTAACAATGGCTAAACCTGAAATTATGCTACAGAATGCAGAATCAAAGCATACTGCATAAAAAATGACAGCTTTCAGTGATAAAAAAGACTGGAAGATTTACATAAATACTACTCAATTCTTATGTATTTACATGTCTAACACCTAAACCTCAAATTTTACATGCATGCCACCTTACCTATGCATGAAAATGTGTATGTCACTCTTAAAAAGTTGAAATGGTGGTATTTTTTTATGTGATATGAATGATTTGCTTGGTATTAATGTAAAAAAGTCAAGTTTAAATGTTAGATATGTTAATACATAGGAATTGTGTTGTATGTATGTAGATAACTCAAAAAGATTTCACATACACAGTATGAATGTTGATCATTGAATTTAGTTCATGCGTAAAACCAAATGGTTGATCCTGAAGCCAGCGTTTATTATAAAACTTAAATTGTGTTTACTGTCGTAGCACAAACGTGTGAAACAAACGTCAGGCCGGCGTTTTTAAAACGCAAATCGCACTTTTAAGCTGCGTCAAGCAGACCCTCTGTTTGCAAATCTCAACGAGGAACATTACAATGGCAAAAATGGAGAATCCAAGGGTAGGTGTTGAAACAAAATACAAAAATAACTGGGTTTTTTTATATAACGGGCACCCAAAATAGTGAATTTTACAGATGTTGCACCCAAGCTTGAATTTTTATGGTAGTAGAGCTCGAAATCAACAAAATCCCGAAAGAAGCACTTCATCTCAAGGTATGAAAAATTAATTCAAATTTTGGATATGCCCTTCACTCCAGTCCTCCTAGCAGTGGGTATGATTCTCTTCACGCAACCATTTTTCTGCTACATTCTTTAGTCAGATGTGCAGATCTCCCGTGTTCTTGTTTTGTTAGGGAAAAATTAGCTTAATTTCTTTGGTTATCTTAAAGCATTTATTAGATGTTGGGCACAGTTATCTAGGAACAGTAACTATGAATCTAGATAGACATGTTGGTGCCATCTTACCTACTTTCTTAATAGTGAAGTTCAATTAGAAGTTTTCCGGACTTGTTATATTTTGCTTATTATATTAATCACTTCCACTATGTTATGCAGTGTTGCAATGAAGATTTAAATGAATCTTCGCTACAACACTAATAATAATCAGAAGGTGTTCAAAGAAGTCCTTATGTTTTTAAAGAAGGTGGAGTCAAAATTGAAGCATGAATTAACCTAAGAACTATGGAATATACTGTTTGATATAGAGCTATTTTGTTGATGAGACATAGTCTTGATTTCCTTGGTTTGTTGGGTGCATTGTGCTCACAGAAAGAAACTATGAAGATACATAAACTAGTATTAATCTCGCTACATTGTTTCCAATGATAGTCGATATCTTTCGGGAGCATTCTTTATTTAATGTTCATTTGCATGTATGATCTACCAAAATATCACATCTGAATCTAAATAACCTAACACATGACATTTAAGCTGGACTTTTTTCTGTTGATGTAAGTTCTTGAAGTCTCAAATAAATAGAAGAGAAAAATAATAGGACAGTGTGTCCAAAGGCTTTTGCAATTGATTGTTTGTAATAGATGTANAGTTGAAAGACAAAATAATAAAAAAAAAAAATGTGTATCAGTAGTTTACTTGTTGGGATTTGAATTCAAGTGCTTCCAAATTTCAACAAATATTAGCAATAGTTGCCCGTTTTCAGAAATTCCTGCACGCATCTTCCTGAACTCCAACTTGCACACTATTCAAAGAAGATCAACAATCTTGTGGCTTCAGATTCTTAAGAAAATCTAGGTAGAATTATCAATTTAAAGTTTAAGTTGTTTCTTCTGATTTTGCAAAGCATCTTTGTTTCTACAAATTCGCATCTAGCATGGCATTTTACTGTGTAATAGCCTTTGCGTTCTCTTCTCACTTATGTCTCTGCCTTATCTTTTAAGAACCATCTCTACTCATAATGTGTAAGTTGTATAGGTCAAAATGAGAATTTTGCATAAGCCTGAGAAAGAATAGGTTGTTGGTTTGATCCATTTACCTGTGAAACAAATAGGTTGTAAAGGTGCCCCAATACAGTGAAAAGAATTGTGTATTAAAATAATTCACATCCTTTTCATGGTTTTATGGGGAGTACGTATAGGGTCAATGAGAAGCCAAACCATGACAAATTTTTTGTTTTTTAGATATTTTTTCTATACTCTACTATTAAAAATAACATAGTGCACATAATGGATCATTGATTCATTTCCTTGCTCTATCCAATTCAAATTCTTTGGAAGAATTCCTTTTTACCTATTATTCTTTTCACACTCAACAGCAGAGCTCTTGGCTTCTAGTGCAACTAACAAGTGAAAAAAGTGGACATCAATGGGAAACTCCTGCCAGTCAATCGGTTTATATAACTAATTGGGAGTTTAATTCAAAAGATTCCAAAGTCATACAAATAACAGTCCACTATTTCCCTCGATTTAAGAAACTCTGATGCATGACTTCTTGATTTCACACTTGCATGATCTCAAAAGAAGATTAATACTCATGGATTCATAATCTTGGAAGAATCTAGCAAGATTTATCCAATGAGATTCCAAGTTGCATTTGATTTGCAGAGCATCATTGTTTTTAAAAGTTTTATTGTAGCAACCATCCTTGTAAGTAATACACCTTTTTGCCTAACCATATACACGGATAGTGTGCATGTCATTATCCAGGGGAAAGAATAGATTGTTGAGTTTATCTTTTGGCAAAATGAAATGGATAGGTTATAGAGTTATTCACAAGTTTGTCAACTGGATTGCTGTTTGAAACAATCCACAATCCTTTTCAGTCACGAGATTAGGACGCGGCATAGGATCACTAGCCAAAGCAAGGTGAAATTTTTGTCCCTTCAATTCTATTTTTCCACTCTACAGTTAATAACTAGAATGAGTGCATGACCGGTCATCAACTGATTTCCTTCCGCAATCCAATTCAAACACTTGGGGGTGAAATGTTTTAAAAGAATTTTGCAACTATTCGATTTGATAAACAAATTTCTACAGACCAAACAGGAAAACAAAAAATTGACAGGACTTCATAGTCAAATATCCAAGGCTACAATTTTTGAACATTTTCTGGCAAACTGCTTTTCTTCTGGTGCACCTTGCCGTCAGATTAGATTGAAACAAACAGGAAATTCATATTGTGCTTCAATTAACTTAGTTGTTGGGATTTAAACTCAAATGCCTAAAAAATTCTACAAATATTAGTCTAGGTTTCCTTGTTTCAGGAAATTCCTGCACATAACTTCTTGAGTTCACACTTGCACACTTTTCAAGGATGATCAAGGCTTTAATGGTTTCATTTTCTAGGAGAATCTCGCAAGATTTATTTATGTTTTAAAATTGCACAATACAAGATGTTCCTTAGCACATTTAAAAAAATTTCTCCATGAAGTATCTTTCAAGTATTTTTGGCATGAGGAATGCAACTCATAGCCACTCATGTGAAGTGTGAAACATGCCCTCCACTCAAAATTTAATAGG
This sequence comes from Phalaenopsis hybrid cultivar, assembly GCA_002079205.1. Lineage (NCBI taxonomy): Eukaryota > Viridiplantae > Streptophyta > Magnoliopsida > Asparagales > Orchidaceae > Phalaenopsis > Phalaenopsis hybrid cultivar. The sequence goes on from JXCR01138244.1 coordinate 60,275, forward strand.
ATTGTGTTTCTCATATTTAAGGTTTAAGCTGATATTATATATATGTGTGTGCGTGTGTGTGTGTAAAACTAATTATAACTGTAACAATACCATACATCATAGACTTTGAGAAATTTTCAAAGTTTGCATTGCATGCATGCTCATGATCAAGCATTGGTATATAGACTGACAAAATAGCGATGTAGACCTTAAGCTCAATAATAGATATTTATAAAAAGTCAATATAAAAAGCAATCTAAGAACCAAAATAATATGGAGCTTTCCTAATCAAAGCACAATAAAGAGGGCATTTAAGCACCTCGAGCCAACAAAATGACCCAAATGGTTTTAATTATCACAAAGAAAAGAGCAAATCAAACAATAAATCAAATCCAAGTGCAACTCAAAACCCGTGCTTTCCCAATTAAAAACAAAAAAAAAAAAGACCCCAACCAGATATAGCCAACAACAATAACAAAAAATGAAAAGAAAGAACAAATCAGATGGTTTCATCAGTTTATGTAACTCATCTATTCTTCTAGTGCTTAATAATAACTCAAATGAAATAAATTTCAAACGCAGCTAAATGATACAGTAATGAAATTCCTTTAAGTAAAAAGCTTAGATAATTTATGATCCACAATAGAAAGGAATAGCTCACCCTTCTTAAGCTGTAAATGAGCTTCTCATCTTCAGTCATTAGCATTTTATGAATTCTTTTTGACCGCCGATGCTCCGTCAGTGTTTTTGCTGATTCTCTCCGCATTCTCTTCTCTACCTTGGATCGCATGCCCCTTCCTTTCATTGTAGACATCAAATGGAAACAACCAAATGAACTACACAGGGAAGGGCCATATTGACCAGCGTTTGTGACGATAGAAGAGCCACCATTCAAATTCTTGGTTCCACCTCTATAAAATTTACTCCACATAAGTAAAGAGATTGTAGCGAAGGATATTTTGTTCAAGAACAATCATTTCATAGGTTAAGTAGCCAAGTTTGACTGGTACCTTGATAGAAGTGGCAACAGCTTCAAGAAATGCCCCTCAAAACGCTTAAAAGCCCACATGATCGCATCCTACATGGCTCAAAAGATCTACAAAAGCATACAGAGCAAGGCAACAATCAAAACACAAATCCGAAATAGAACAGGCCAACTTCATGCTTCAAAAATCATAATTCTATCGAGAACAAAATCGAAGAATCATCATACATACATAAGCATCCTATAAATGCCAACCAGTTNAGGCAACAATCAAAACACAAATCCGAAATAGAACAGGCCAACTGCATACTTCAAAATTCATAATTCTATCGAGAACAAAATTGAAGAATCATCATACATACATAAGCATCCTATAAATGCCAACAAGTTAACCTCTAATTACTGAAATTTGGCATAAACCTGTCCGCCATACACGCAAAACAATTGGAATATAATCTATCGCAATTGAATCAAATATGCCAACTTCATCCGTTTGATGAACAAAGAGAGAAACATTCGAATATTAAGGGGCCATCTGGCAACGGATTTAGACCAGGATTTAACCTGGATTTAGGCTTAATCTTGCCAGACAGTCAGTCCGGACAAAATAAATCCACCGCTTTCATAAATTCGGATTTATCGGATTTCCGCCGCAAATCCCGGATTTACTAAATCCAGTGAATCTTCAAAAAGGAAAATGGCGCGAAAAGGATTACCTTCCTCACTGGTTTCTGGTAGGACCGTAGTGGAAGGATGAGAAAGATGGGAGTTTCGGGGGTCTCTGTAAGCCGTGATGCCGTCGTTGCCTTACCAGCTAGCTCTAATAGTGACTGTATGCCGAGGGTTCGTTCAAAAAGGCGATGGTTTTGGGCGAAACCGGCAGGGGGACTGACATGAGCGACATGAGCGAAGGTATTGGGCAGAGAGACGAAGTTGGGGCAGGCTGGGAAAGGATGTAGGCGAGGGTTTCGGGCAGAAGGCTAAGGGNGTCTGGCAACGGATTTAGACCAGGATTTAACCTGGATTTAGGCTTAATATTGCCAGACAGTCAGTCCGGACAAAATAAATCCACCGCTTTCATAAATTCGGATTTATAGGATTTCCACCGCAAATGAAAATCCCGGATTTACTAAATCCAGTTAATCGTCAAAGAGGAAGAATGGCGCGAAAAGGATTACCTTCCTCATTGGTTTCTAGTAGGAGCGTAGTGGAAGGATGAGAAAGATGGGAGTTTCGGGGGTCTCTGTAAGCCGCGATGCCGTCGTTGCCTTACCAGCTAGCTCTAATAGTGACTGTATTCCGAGGGTTCGTTCACAAAGGCGATGGTTTTGGGCGAAACCGGGAGGGGGACTGACATGAGCGAAGGTTTTGGGCAGAGAGACGAAGTTGGGGCAGGCTGGGAAAGGATGGAGGCGAGGGTTTCGGGCAGAAGGCTAAGGGGTGTGAGCGGTTTATGGTTTTAGTTTATTTTTATTTAATTAATTTTATTAATTTAATTGCTTAATAATTAATTTATATATTATCAAAATAATTATAAATATATAAATTTAAATATAATTATTTAATAATTAATAAATTAATAAAATTAAATTTTAAATTTTAAATTATATAATAAAACTTTAGGTATTTTTTAATTACTATAATTAATTAATAATTGATTAAAGTTAAATTATTGCTTAATAAGTAATTAATTTAATTAATTTATTTATTAATAATTAGTTTGTTTAATGTATAATTGATTTTTAATTAACATAATTGAAACACAATTTATTTCTAATTTAATTAAATTTAATAATTAGTTTTCATCATAAAAGTAAAATAATTAAAGTTTAATTATGATTTTTTTTTCTAACAAGCATGACAACTTTTTTGAATCCCGACAGAGGGTATGAGGAAGTTTGACATGATTTAACTGCATCTATTGCCAAACAATTTTTTTAGATTTAAATATTCCAAGATTTATTGAGGATTTACATGATTTGCTAAATCTTACTAATTTTAAACTAATATGTTATCATACATGCTCTTAAGATAAACCTAAATTTTGTGACTTTCCTTTCTAGAAGAAGAAATTATCATGGCATACAACTGCGACAATCACCATTGTTTCGCTCTTTATCCCAGCAAAGTAGAAAGACCTCTGTTGATAGATGGATAATTGCAAAGATAACAAGGCCATTAGAGATAGAGTAGGCAATAAAGATTGTGAGAAAATAGAGAGAGAGAGACAACATAGGTTAACACATAACTGATGCGGGTACTTTGTGCATGACGATGAAGCTAAACTAGTTATAACTAAGAAAAGGCTGAAAGAAAGGAGAATTGCTTGGTCATAGTGCTTCAATGTTGGATTACATGCAGGGTTAGGGCACAAGTGTTATTTGCTAAAATGGGATTGAATTAAGCAGTCAACTTAAATTTGATTTGATACTTTAATTTGATTAACAACCATATAATTCATATTATTTGTTATAATTTCTGTATAAAAAAAAAGGCAGAAACAGAGACAAGTATAAATGGATTGATCTTAGTATGTTAGAAGATTCAGCCTAAAAAATATGATTGAGACAATTTAGCTTAGACACATCTACTCGGACACACATTGATCAGGTGTGAGTAATAGAATGCGAACAACTAAGTAGAAATAATAGAGTATGAACATGGAGAATGTGAATGGCAAAGAGAGGGTTCCCAAAAATAAGTATTGAATGATTTCTTTGAGTTGAGACCCATTTGCCCCATGGCTCTAAGATTTGGGGAGGGAATCCACGAATAAGGTCTCAACTTAAATGATGATGTAATAAAACAAGCAACTAGTGATCCCGACAAATCCATACATAATTATGACCTTTGTTTATTTTATATAGAGAAAATGCTCCTATAAAATGTGAAAACTTAANAAGAATTCCTTTTTACCTATTATTCTTTTCACACTCAACAGCAGAGCTCTTGGCTTCTAGTGCAACTAACAAGTGAAAAAAGTGGACATCAATGGGAAACTCCTGCCAGTCAATCGGTTTATATAACTAATTGGGAGTTTAATTCAAAAGATTCCAAAGTCATACAAATAACAGTCCACTAGTTCCCTCGATTTAAGAAATTCCTATGCATGACTTCTTGATTTCACATTTGCATGATCTCAAAAGAAGATTAATACTCATGGATTCATAATTTTGGAAGAATCTAGCAAGATTTATCCAATGTGATTCCAAGTTGCATTTGATTTGCAGAGCATCATTGTTTTTAAAAGTTTTATTGTAGCAACCATCCTTGTAAGTAATACACCTTTTTGCCTAACCATATCCACGGATAGTGTGCATGTTATAAAACTAAAAAAAGAAAAATATTGTGAGGATTCTACATTATCCAGGGGAAAGAATAGATTGTTGATTTTATCTTTTGGCAAATGAAATGGATAGGTTATAGAGTTATTCACAACTCCGTGAACTGGATTGCTGTTTGAAACAATCCACAATCCGTTTCAGTCACGAGATTAGGACGCGGCATAGGATCACTAGCCAAACCAAGGTGAAACTTTTGCCCCTTCAATTATATTTTTCCACTCTACAGTTAATAACTAGAATGAGTGCATAACCAATCCAATTCAAACACTTGGGGGTGAAATGTTTTAAGAGAATTTTGCAACTATTCGATTTGATAAACAAATTTCTACAGACCAAACAGGAAAACAAAAAATTGACAGGACTTCATAGTCAAATATCCAAGGCTACAATTTTTTGAACATTTTCTGGCAAACTGCTTTGCTTCTGGTGCACCTTGCCATCAGATTAGATTGAAACAAACAGGAAATTCATATTGCGCTTCAATTAACTTAGTTGTTGGGATTTAAACTCAAATGCCAAAAAAATTCTACAAATATTAGTCTAGGTTTCCTTGTTTCAAGAAATTCCTGCACATATCTTCTTGAGTTCACACTTGCACAGTTTTCAAGGATGATCAATGCTTTAATGGTTTCATTTTCTAGGAGAATCTCGCAATATTTATTTATGTTTTAAAATTGCACAAAACAAGATGTTCCTTAGCACATTGAAAAAAATTTCTCCATAAAGCATCTTTCAAGTATTTTTGGCATGAGACATGCAACTCATAGCCACTCATGTGAAGTGTGAAACATGCCCTCAACTCAAAATTTAATAGGCTTGTGTCTCTCATATTTAAGGTTTAAGCTGATATTATATATATGTGTGTGTGTGTGTTAAACTAATTATAACTGTAACAATACCATACATCTTAGACTTTGAGAAATTTTCAAAGTTTGCATTGCACGCATGCTCATGATCAAGCATTGGTATATAGACTGACAAAATAGCGATGTAGACCTTAAGCTCAATAATAGATATTTATAAAAAGTCAATATAAAAAGCAATCTAAGAACCAAAATAATATGGAGCTTTCCTAATCAAAGCACAATAAAGAGGGCATTTAAGCACCTCAGAGCCAACAAAATGACCCAAATGGTTTTAATTATCACAAAGAAAAGAGCAAATCAAAGAATAAATCAAATCCAATTGTAACTCAAAACACGTGCTTTCCCAATTAAAAACAAAAAAAAAAAAGACCCCCAACCAGATATAACCAACAACAATAACACAAAATGAAAAGAAAGAACAAATCAGATGGTTTCATCAGTTTATGTAACTCATCCATTCTACTAGTGCTTAATAATAACTCAAATGGAATAAATTTCAAACGCAGCTAACAGATAAACTGAAGATTACCATATACAGAGTAATTTTTAAGCCAAATGACACAGTAATGAAATTCCTTTTAAGTAAAAAGCTTAGATAATTTATGATCCACAATAGAAACGAATAGCTCACCCTTCTTAAGCTGTAAATGAGCTTCTCATCTTCAGTCATTAGCATTTTATGAATTCTTTTTGACCGCCGATGCTCCGTCAGTGTTTTTGCTGATTCTCTCCGCATTCTCTTCTCTACCTTGGATCGCATGCCCCTTCCTTTCATTGTAGACATCAAATGGAAACAACCAAATGAACTACACAGGGAAGGGCCATATTGACTAGCTTTTGTGATGATAGAAGAGCCACCATTCAAATTCTTGGTTCCACCTCTATAAAATTTACTCCACATAAGTATCGTGATTGTAGTGAAAAATATTTTATTCAAGAACAATCATTTCATAGGTTAAGTAGCTAAGTTTGACTGGTACCTTGATAGAAGTGGCAACAGCTTCAAGAAATGCCCCTCAAAACGCTTAAAAGCCCACATGATCGCATCCTACATGGCTCAAAAGATCTACAAAAGCATACAAGGCAACAATCAAAACACAAATCCGAAATAGAACAGGCCAACTGCATACTTCAAAATTCATAATTCTATCGAGAACAAAATTGAAGAATCATCATACATACATAAGCATCCTATAAATGCCAACAAGTTAACCTCTAATTACTGAAATTTGGCATAAACCAGTCCGCCATACACGCAAAACAATTGGAATATAATCTATCGCAATTGAATCAAATATGCCAACTTCATCCGTTTGATGAACAAAGAGAGAAACATTCGAATATTAAGGGGCCGTCTGGCAACGGATTTAGACCAGGATTTAACCTGGATTTAGGCTTAATCTTGCCAGACAGTCAGTCCGGACAAAATAAATCCACCGCTTTCATAAATTCGGATTTATCGGATTTCCACCGCAAATCCCGGATTTACTAAATCCAGTGAATCTTCAAAAAGGAAAATGGCGCGAAAAGGATTACCTTCCTCACTGGTTTCTGGTAGGACCGTAGTGGAAGGATGAGAAAGATGGGAGTTTCGGGGGTCTCTGTAAGCCGTGATGCCGTCGTTGCCTTACCAGCTAGCTCTAATAGTGACTGTATGCCGAGGGTTCGTTCAAAAAGGCGATGGTTTTGGGCGAAACCGGCAGGGGGACTGACATGAGCGACATGAGCGAAGGTATTGGGCAGAGAGACGAAGTTGGGGCAGGCTGGGAAAGGATGTAGGCGAGGGTTTCGGGCAGAAGGCTAAGGGAGTGCGGGGTTTATGGTTTTAGTTTATTTTTATTTAATTAATTTTATTAACTTAATTGATTAATAATTAATTTATATATTATCAAAATAATTATAAATATATAAATTTAAATATAATTATTTAATAATTAATAAATTAATAAAATTAAATTTTAAATTTTAAATTATATAATAAAACTTTAGGTATTTTTTAATTACTATAATTAATTAATAATTGATTAAAGTTAAATTATTGCTTAATAAGTAATTAATTTAATTAATTTATTTATTAATAATTAGTTTGTTTAATGTATAATTGATTTTTAATTAACATAATTGAAACACAATTTAATTCTAATTTAATTAAATTTAATAATTAGTTTTCATCATAAAAGTAAAATAAATAAATTTTAATTATGATTTTTTTTCTAACAAGCATGACAACTTTTTTAAATCCCGACGGAGAGTATGAGAAAGTTTGACATGATTTAACTGCATCTATTGCCAAACAATTTTTTAGATTTAACTATTCCAAGATTTACTGAGGATTTACATGATTTGCTAAGTCTTACTAATTTTAAACTAATATGTTATCATACATGCTCTTAAGATAAACCTAAATTTTGTGACTTTCCTTTCTAGAAGAAGAAATTATCATGGCACACAATTGCGACAGTCACCAGCGTTTCGCTCTTTATCCCAACAAAGTAGAAAGACCTCTGTTGATAGATGGATAATTGCAAAGATAACAAGGACATTAGAGATAGAGTAGACAATAAAGATTGTGAGAAAATAGAGAGAGAGAGAGAGAGAGAGAGAGAGAGAGAGAGAGAGAGAGAGAGAGAGAGAGAGAGAATAGGTTAACACATAACCGATGCAGGTACTTTGTGCATGATGAGGAAGCTAAACTAGTTATAACTAAGAAAAGGCTGAAAGAAAGGAGAATTGTTTGGTCAGAGTGCTTCAATGTTGGATTACATGCAGGGTTAGGGCACAAGTGGTATTTGCTAAAATGGGCTTGGATTAAGCAGTCAACTTAAATTTGATTTGATACTTTAATTTGATTAACAACCATATAATTCATATTATTTGTTATAATTTCTGTATAAAAAAAAGGCAGAAACAAAGACAAGTATAAATGGATTGATCTTGGTATGTTAGAAGATTCAGCCTAAATAATATGATTGAGACAATTTAGCTTAGACACATCTACTCGGACACACATTGATCAGGTGTGAGTAATAGAATGCGAACAACTAAGTAAAAATAATAGAATATGAACATGGAGAATGTGAATGGAAAAGAGAGGGTTTCTAAAAATAAGTATTGAATGATTTCTTTGAGTTGAGACCCATTTGCCCCGTGGCTCTAAGATTTGGGGAGGGAATCCACGAATAAGGTCTCAACTTAAATCGTGATGTAATTAAACAAGCAACTAGTGATCCAGAAAAATCCATACATAATTATGACCTTTGTTTATTTTATATAGAGAAAATGCTCCTATAAAATGTGAAAACTTAAATGTAACAAGATATATCTCTCTCCTTTTTTCCCATGCTAATGAAACTCTCTTAAAGTTAGAACAATCTCCTCTCTCTCTCTCTCTCTCTCTCTCTCTCTCTCTCTCTCTCTCTCTCTCTTCTCCTACTTGACTCCTTCCTCTCTCTCATTTCTTATTCTCTATTCCTTTGGGTGTAATTCTATGAACAAAATAAGATTCAACAACCTTAAAGAAAGCGGTGAGTGCGGATCAAGCCACAAACAAGAAGAGAAGAAATATAAGGAGAAGAACCAAAAGAAAAATCATAAGCAACATGAATTGCACCAGAGAGTTTGTCACTCACCAAATCAATGAACTTAAGTAACATATGATCGTGATGATTAGGAACACATTTGTTGAAAAGGAAACAACAGAACCTTGGCCAAAAAGCCTAGCTCGATGAAGAGACAAACTTGTCGCTAGTAAAAGGATGACTCCCTTCACCTTTTTCTACATATGAGAATCATTCATATTATTTAGATAACATTGGTTTGACCCCATCTGATTGCAATAGAAATAGATGAGTTAGAGACCCTCTGTTCATACCAGTTGGAGAATGCTTTCCCAATAGATAAAATTAAAGCAGTAGCACTTGAGAGCTAAAAATTCTAACCATGGAATCTTACCGAGCATGATCAGATCCATCTAAACTTATTTGCATGCTTCAAATGCACTATGTGCTTGTTAAGTGTGAATGATGCACTAAAATACTGATTATTTTCCAGATAGCATAAATTTCAGGACTTTCCTTTTTAGAAAAGGAATAATTAGTTATAAAAGGTTAACTAATCACCATCCTTTTTTGACTTATTATTTGAATTAATTACATGAAAACTCTAGTTAACAACCAATTGTTCTGTTTGATTGTCTCACTCTTTCTAACCTAACAAAGTACAAAAACCTCCACAGATAAGGGATAGTTGTAAGGATAACAAAACCATAAGAGATAAATTAGAAAATAAAAAAAAAATGTGATACATGAGAGAGAGAGAGAGAGATTACCACCAAATCGATATGTTTATGGTGTGACACAGGTAAGCCTTGCATGATGAGGTGGCTGAAATTGTTTATGGCCAAGAAGGGGCCAAAAATTAGAAGAATTGATCAGTCAAACGTGCTTCAATGCTCGGTCAAGATAAGGTTTAGGGTGAAAGAGGTATTTGCTAAAATAAACTTGAATAAGCAGTAAGGTTAAATTCAATTTGATACTTTGAATTTGATTAACAAGCATATAATTCATGTTGTTTGTTATAATATCTTTTTAACCAAAAAAGAGTAGAACAAATACATTTCTAAATGGGTTGCTTACTTGATCTAAGTTTTTAGAAGAATCATCCTAAAATAAGAATGATTGAGATAATTTAGCTTGGTCACTCATTGATCAAGTATGAGTAATATAACATAGACGAACAAGTACAAATAACAGAGTACAAACATGTGAAATGTAAATGACAAAGTAACGGTTCTTAAAGATTGGCATTGAAGGATATCTTTGAGTTGCAACCCATTCACCCAATACATCTTAGATTTTAGGAGAGAATCCCTAAAAAAATCTGGACTTAAATGATGATGTAACTAGACAAGTGTTGTGGGAAAAGATTGTATGAATTACTTTATGTTTTTCACATCTTTTTAAATGAAATTGTACTTTAAAAAATGTATTTGTATGTTTTTCTTGCAGGTATAACATGTATTAGGAGTGGAACGAAGTGGAAGAAACACGGAGCAAAAAGGAGAAGATTTGAAGAAAAAAATAATTTGTAAAGGCCAGGGCCATAGAGCAAAGTACCGGGAGAGCTTGGCGCCAGGGTGCCAAATACTGGGCTCATTGACCTCAGTTTTGAAGGCCAAGGCCATGGAGCCTAGTCATCAATCCAATAAAATGCAACCCAAGAGATTAGCATTTAGGCGCCAACCACTAGGTATCATGGCCCCAGTCCTGAAGGCCAAGGTCATGGTACCGGAATAGAGTGGCGCTTAGGCGCCAGTACCAAATTTTGGACAATTTCAAGATGATTCAGAGTAGTTCAACAACGATTTCAAGGTGGATTTTAGAGCAAATTGGAAGAAAATGAAGAGGAGGAGAAGGAAAACTATAGAGGAGGAGGCAAGGAGTCGAAGAGGTATGTGAGAGAGTTTTTCTCCTGTGCCTGCAGTGTTATAAGCTTGTTCTAAGCAATTCTAGGTGTGTGTGTGGTGATTTGTGAGTGTTTTTTGTGTAAGGAGTTATAGGAGAAGAGCAAGGATTTGGGTGGAGCATCATCAAGGCAAATTGAGAGAGAGGGATAAGTATATTTGTAATTTAGAATTATGATTTTTTTGAAACACACTTGTATGTTGAACCTGTTTATTTCAATGCATTTTGGTGTTGTTGTATCCATGCTTTATGGGTAGATTTACTTTTTTTTTGATGTGGTGATGTGGTGATGTGGTAGATGCGTGGGAATGTTGGATTGAATGCTGAAATAGTTTATTTTCCAAATTGTGATGATTTTTCTTTTGCACTTAAGTTTTTTTTTCAATATGGCCAATTGACCTGTTAAAATATATTGTAAACCCATAAGACTCAAAAGAGCTACAACATAAACGACTAGGAAAATCACAATGAACTACAAGGTATGAATCTAAGTACACTATATGTAGATGCAAATATTAAGGAGATAAAACTTAATGCGGTACAAATTGGGGATTTTTAGAGTGACAGTCTAGCATCCACGCCAATTTGAACCAAACCTCTTTATACGCTCGGAAGAGAGTAAAAAATATTTATGCTTATATTTGCCACAAAATTTGCTTTATTTTGTCTTTCTTCCACTTCCACACTATGTTATTATCACCACAAGGAAAAATATCCTTAGCACTTGTCAAAACCACTTCACATACCATAGTTAGAAATCATACACATGTAACTTTAGATAATTGTAGTAGATTTATTAGCAAAACTCTTGTATTTCAAATTTTCAAACTAAGAATAAATTTAGTCGACTAGAAAATTTTCCTACTTTGGTTTCCCGTTGATTCCTGTGGGTTCAACATCTCAGACTCTTTAGAGCTCTATATTACTGAAACGATACGTATACTTGTGAGAGATACCTCAATGTGTAGGAAAATCTGATTTTAGAATTTAATCAATTTGTTAGGGAGCATATCAAGTTTTTTGGTGTCATTACCACGAGTTTCATTATTGTGATAATAATTGAGGTGGATCAAGTTTCTAGCAACATTGCCAGAGAATACAAATGGTGAATAATTTAGGAGAATTTTTAGTTGAAATATCAGGACTTAGATTTGAAAACTATTTATTTATACATTTATTTTTATTTGTATAAAAACTTATTAATTACCCTTTAGAAGTGAATGTGTGCCGCAGGTCCAACAGAGCTTCAACCCTGTGATTCAGAACTAGAGAGAACTATTAGGAAAATTAGAAAGCTAAAANTTCCAAGCCACCAAGGGTCATCCTAAGACTCCATTGATCCTAGAGGAGTTTTTTCTGAGCTTCCTCATATTGGTTTCAACCTTCTAAGTACTAGAGGTTAGAACTATACATGTGAAACTCCAGAAAGAATAAGAAAGCATTTAGAATTTCTAAGATAGGTAGGTTCCATAACTGAGCTTCTAACATAATCTATAAGAAAGTCCTATGGCTAGATTCTAGGCTTGTAAATAGGAGAAACTAGACCTCACCAAAAATGAGGTCAGCAAAAGGTCTTTGAATGTTTTGATTTTCATTAATTGCTTCTTGATTATCCAAGTGAATGTGTTGATTATTATACATTTCTTCTTCAATTTAGTTATTTTTTTTAGCTTTCTAATTTTCCTAATAGTTCTCTCTAGTTCTGAATCACAGGGTTGAAGCTCTGTTGGACCTGCCCCACACATTCACTTCTAAAGGGTAATTAATAAGTTTTTATACAAATACAAATAAATGTATAAATAAATAGTTTTCAAATCTAAGTCCTGATATTTCAACTAAAAATTCTCCTAAATTATTNCAGATCAAGCCACAAACAAGAAGAGAAGCAATACAAGGAGAAAAACCAAAAGAAAAATCATAAGCAACATGAATTGCACCAGAGGGTTTGTCACTCACCAAATCAATGAACTTAAGGAACATATGATGGTGATGATTAGAAACACATTTTTTGAAAAGGAAACAACAAAACCTTGGCCAAAAAGCCTAGCTCGACGAAGAGGAAAACTTGCCGCTGGTAAAATGATGACCTCTTCACCTTTTTCTACATATGAGAATCATTCGTATTATTTAGATAACATTGGTTTGGCCCCATCTGATTGCAATAGAAGTAGATGAGTTAGAAACCCTATGTCCATACCAGTTGGAGAATGCTTTCCCAATATATAAAATTAAAGCAGTAGCACTTGAGAGCTAAAAATTCTAACCATGGAATCTTACCGAGCATGATCAGATCCATCTAAACTTATTGCATGCTTCAAATATACTATGTGCTTGTTAAGTGTGAATGATGCACTAAAATACTGACTATTTTTCAGATAGCATAAATTTCAGGGCTTTCCTTTTTAGAAAAGGAATAATTAGTTATAAAAGGTTAACTAATCACCATCCTTTTTTGACTTATTATTTGAATTACTTACATGAAAACTCTAGTTAACAACCAATTGTTCTGTTTGATTGTCTCACTCTTTCTAAACTAACAAAGTACAAAAACCTCCACAGATAAGGGATAGCTGTAAGGATAACAAAACCATTAGAGATAGATTAGAAAACAAAAAATGTGATACATGAGAGAGAGAGAGGGAGAGAGAGATGGTAGAGAGATTACCACCAAATCGATATGTTTCCGGTGTGACAAAGGTAAGCCTTGGATGACAGAGAGACCCTTTTAGAAACTATTTATGGCCAAGAAGAGGCCGAAAATTAGAAGAATTGATAGATCAAAAGAGCTTCAATGCTCGATCAGGATAAGTTTTAGGGTGAAAGAGGTATTTGCTAAAATAGACTTGAATAAGCGGTCAGCTTAAATTCAATTTGATACTTTGAATTTGATTAACAAGCGTATAACTCATGTTGTTTGTTATAATCTCTTTTTAACCAAAAAAGAGTAGAACAAATACATTTCTAAAAGGGCCACTTACTTGATCTAAGTTTTTTAGAAGAATCATCCTAAAATAAGAATGATTGAGATAATTTAGCTTGGTCACTCATTGATCAAGTGTGAGTAACATAACATAGACGAACAAGTACAAATAACATAGTACAAACATGTGAAATATAAATGACAAAGTAAAGGTTCTTAAAGATTGGCATTGAAGGATATCTTTGAGTCGTAACCCATTCACGCAATGCATCTTAGATTTTTGGAGAGAATCCCTGAAAAAATCTTGACTTAAATGATGATGTAACTAGACAAGTGTTGTGGAAAAAGATTTTATGAATTACTTTATGTTTCTCTCGTTTTTTTAAATGAAATTGCACTTTAAAAAATGTATTTGTATGCTTTTCTTGTAGGTATAACAAGTATTAGGAGTGGAACGAAGTGTAAGTAACACGGAGCAAAAAGGAGAAGATTTGAAGAAAAAATAATTTGTAAAGGCTAGGGCCATAGAGCAAAGTACCGGGAGAGCTTGGCGCCAGGGTGCCAAATACTGGACGCATTGACCTTAGTTTTGAAGGCCAAGGCCATGGCACCTAGTCGTCAATCCAGTAAAATGCAACTTGAGAGATTGGCGTTTAGGCGCCGGGGTGCCAAATACTGGTCGCATTGGCCTTAGTTTTGAAGGCCAAGGCCATGGCACCTAGTCATCAATCCAGTAAAATGCAACTTGAGAGATTGGCATTTAGGCGCCAATCACTAAGTGTCATGGCCCCAGTCCTGAAGGCCAAGGCCATGGTACTAGAAAAGAGTGGCGCCTAGGCGCTAGTACCAAATTTTGGACAATTTCAAGACGGTTTAGAGCAGTTCAACAACGGTTTCAAGGTGGATTTTAGAGCAATTTGGAAGAAAATGAAGAGGAGGAGAAGGAAAACTATAGAGGAGGAGGCATGGAATCAAAGAAGCATGTGAGAGAGTTTTTCTCCTGTGTCTGTAGTGTTATAGGCTTGTTCTAAGCAAGTTTAGGTGTGTGTGTGTGGTGATTTGTGAGTGTTTTTTGTGTAAGGAGTTACAGGAGAAGAGCAAGGGCTTGGGTGGAGCATCATCAAGGCAAATTGAGGGAGAGAGAAGTATATTTGTGATTTAGAATTACAATTTATTTGAAGCACATTTGTATGTTGAACCTCTTTATTTCAATGCATTTTGGTGTTGTTGTATCCATGCTTTATGGATAGATTTACTTGTTTTTAGATGTGGTGATGTGGTGATGTGGTAGATGCATGGGAATGTTGGATTGAATGCTGAAATAGTTTATATTCCAATTGTGATGATTTTTCTTTTGCACTTAAGTTTTTTTTTTAATATGGCCAATTGACCTATTAAGATATGTTGTTAACCTAGAGACTAGGAAAATCACAATGAACTATAGGGTATGAATCTAAGTACACTATATGTAGATACAAATATTAGGGAGATAAAACTTAATGCGGTACAAATTGGGGATTTTTAGAGTGACAGTTTAGCATTCACGCCAATTTGAACCAAACCTCTTTATACGCTCGGAAGAGAGTAAAGAGGATTTGTGCTTCTATTTGTCACAAAATTGCTTTATTATGTCTTTCTTCCTCTTCCACACTATGTTATTATCACCACAAGGAAAAATATCCTTACCACTTGTCAAAATCACTTCACATACCATAGTTAGAAATCATACACGTATAACTTTAGATAATTGTAGTAGATTTATTAGCAAAACTCTTGTATTTCAAATTTCCAAACTAAGAATAAATTTAGTCGACTAGAAAATTTTCCTACTTTGGCTTCCCGTTGATTCCTGTGGGTTCGACATCCCAGACTCTTTAAAGCTCTATATTACTGAAACGATACGTATACTTGCGAGAGATACCTCAGTGCGTAGGAAAATTTGATTTTAGAATTTAATCAATTTTCTAGGGAGCATATCAAGTTTTTTGGTGTCATTACCACGAGTTTCATTATTGTGATAATAATTGAGGTGGATCAAGTTTCTAGCACCGTTGCCAGAGAATACAAATAGTGAATAATTTAGGAGAATTTTTAGTTGAAATATCAAGACTTAGACTTGAAAACTATTTATTTATACATTTATTTTTATTTGTAAAAAACCTATTAATTACCCTTTAGAAGTGAATGCATGGGGCAGGTCCAACAGAGCTTCAACTCTGTGATTCAGAACTAGAGAAAACTATTAGGAAAATTAGAAAACTGAAAAAAAGTAACTAAATTGAAGAAGAAATGTATAATAATCAACGCATTCACTTGGATAATCAAGAAGCAATTAATGAAAATCAAAACGTTCAAAGACCTTTTGTTGACCTCATTTTTGGTGAGGTCTAGTTTCTCCTCTTTACAAGCCTAGGATCTAGCTATAGGACTTTCTTGTAGATTATGTTAGAAGCTCAGTTATGGAACCTACCTATCTTAGAAATTCTAAACGCTTTCTTATTCTTTGTAGAGTTTCACATGTATAGTTCTAACCTCTAGTACTTAGAAGGTTGAAACCAACATGAGGAAGCTCGGAGAGAACTCCTCTAGGATCAATGGAGTCTTAGAATGACCCTTGATGACTTGGACTTAATTCCCCCCACACACCCTAAACCTTAAATCACTTTCATTTGACCTACCTCATAAATTCTTTTGGAAACTCACACGGGTGGTGTCAAGCCCTTAACCTTTAGTTAAGATGGTTAGGACCAACATGTGGAGGATCTAAAATGAGTTCTCCTATGGATTATATGGCTTTAGGGTAGCTTCATGGCTTGCATGTTCACTCTACCCAAAATTTCTCCAAAGTTATCAAAATACCATTGGAACCTAAAAAATTGCCAAAATTACCCAAATTTCCAATCTCCCACCAAATGTCATTCTAACCACCTCAAATTATTCAAATTGCCCAAATCCACCTCAAAGTTCCCAAAATTGACTAAATTGCCCAAAATCCTTAAAATTTCCCGAAATGCCCCTATTACCCAAAATTCACCAAAATTCCTAAAATGTTCTCAATTTTCTCGCCATTCACTCCATTCAATTTTAAATCTAATCCCAATATCACCAAAATCCAACCCTAAGACCAAAATCTGCCAAATTTGAACCTATGTACTAAAGTCAATTTCCCCATGCTTATGCTTCAAATTTTACCATGACAATTCCGAGCCAAAGCCTAACCATCATGATTGGTCTTAAAAGTTCACCATACCCAATTTCAAGCACAAACTTAACCCTTCATGATTCACCTTAAAACCCCAACTTAAAGCCCACCCTATTTAAATTTCAAAAGCCCAAGTTCAGAGCCCACATGAATAAATTTCCCCTAATCCATTTAATCAAATTAAACCTTATGTCATGACATTCATAATCAAAATTTTCTAAATCTAGCCACATGAAAAACCTACTTAAAATCACCTAAAATTCTAAAAATCCCTTTTCATGCAAGATAACAAAGCCAAAGGCAAGCCATGAAGCCACCTCCAAGCCACATGCAACCCATGAGAGTCTTGCAACCTCACCATGCCACTTTGGGCAAAAGTAGGAGCCTCTTTCATGATTACTTAAAAGTGATTAACAACTTTCATGACTCCCCTAAACCCATGTTTATCCATAAATACTTTGGATGATGACTTCTCCACACCATACTAGCTGAGCCACCTGATCTCCATCAGCCCCAAACCAGCCTTGGTGGGTGAACCCAACCCAAATCCATGCCTTCACCCAAATTGACCAAAAAATTGGTTCACCCCCATTCCACTTTGATCAAAGCTTTGCCACATGGCAATCCCAAATTGAATTCACCAAAATCAAGCCCTGTCCTCCTTGAACCAGATGATGACTCCTCCCAGGCTGGCTGACCACCTTAGTCCCTAGAAAAACCCATGGACGAAAGCTCCACCATGGCTAAAATCCAAAATTCAGCCCATCTTTTGTGGCTCACTTCAATCGGTCACTTGCCTCAACCTCACGTCCACTCAAGCTCCCTATTGCACTCAATGGTCAGCCCAATTGGTCACCCCAAGCTCCTCCATTTAAACCCCTCCCTCACGGCCAAAAGGGGAGAGTTGAACAAACTTTGGAAAAACCTCACCAAAATTTTCCCAGACCTTCCCACAGCCTTGAGAAGATCATCTCCACTATTTTCCAGCCTCCAACCCCACTATATTGCCTTAATTTTGAAGCTCAAATTTAGGGCATTTTTGGTCATTCCTCAAAACTCAACCAAACTCCAAATTGAACCTTCCAAAAGCTTCCCACACTTCAAAATCTCTTTCACAATCAAAGCCCCATCATCCCAAGCACCCTAACCTAGACTTCGACCAGACATGTACCACCCTTTGATAGAACTCCTACACAGGCCTAACCACAGATCAAGCTGAAGCTTGGAGGAGGTTTGTGGGATCAAGACAAAGCTCAAGGACTAATCCTATTGAGGATACTTCTCTTTGACAAAGGTATGGAACAAAACCCCCAAATTCGGCCTCAATTTGGGATTTTATGAAGAAAAGTTTAAATTCATACGTATCTAGCCATATAGATGTGTTTGTCACATTTAGATAAAGGTGAAGGAAAAAATCTATGTTAATTTGGTTGGGTATCGAGCGAAATCTTAGGGTTAGAAAATGAATGACTCTCAGGTTAGGGTGCGTTTGGAACGATGAACGAATGTCATCCATTCGTGCGTGTATCGAATAGACGACTCAGATGCGGTCGAACGAGTGGAACAGAAACCGCAGGCCAAGTGGCAGCTGACGCGTAAAGTGTCGCGAATGGGAGCACACCACATATGCTTTCGAAGATGTTGAGGATCCAGTCAGCGCTGACCTGGATAAGTCGAAAATTAGGAGAATTTTCTGATTTAAATAATTATAGAAACTTAAAAAATTCATAACTTGATGAAGAAAATGGTAAAAAAAAATAAAAATACCCCTGTGCTAAGGGAACAGAGGGAACAATGTGGATTACAAATAAAAAAATATTTACTTAATATTTATTTTTAAATTAATTAAAAACTCTAAAACTTCTTTAAAACAAAAATAATTAAATTTTAACCATATAAATATGAAATTCAGAGAGTTCATTCCTCACATTATTAGGAATGTTCTATGATTTTTTCAAAGTTTGATGACACATCTAACGTTGGAAACCCTAATTTTCAAAGTAAATCACTCTCATTTTGCTTAACATAATTATAAGAAATGAAATATAACTCAAAAAATTATAAAAAATTATTTGGTAGATTCACTGTGGTTAAAAGAATTTAGAAAAAATAAAAAACAAATTTGAAAAGAATTTAAAACATATTTTCCTATTTTAAAATCAAGAAAATTACCTAAATTAAGAAAAATATAAAATAACTCAAAAAAATCACCAAAATAATCCAAATGGAAGGAAATTGACCTAAAAAGTCCATATAAAATTTTCAGAGCTATAAAAATTATTTTTAATATAAAAATATATTTTTTAAGTAAATAAGAATTTTGGCTTAAAATAATTATAAAAAATAAAATATAAATAAAAAAATTATAAAAAAGTGGTTTGGAGTGTTCCTTGAGACCAGTGCTACCTAAGAAAAATAAAATGGAAGTTAAAATAAAAAGTTTTTTTTTAGTATCTTTTTCTTAATTAAATATTAATTAAAAATACCAAAAATCATAAAAATATCAAAATATTTCAATATATCATAAATCACTTCTTAATTCAAGAAATTAACTTTAAAATGTTTCTATAAATTTTTTTGTGATTATAAAAATGTGTTTTCCTAGATTTTTGAATAAAATAATTATAAAAAAATAAAATAAAACTCAGAAAATTATAGAATTATTTTTTTGATCCTCTGAATTTAGAAAGATTGAATAAAACTATAAAAAGTAAATTTAAAATAAAATAAAATTTCTATTTATTTATTCATTAAAATCAACTAAAAATAATAATAATTAAAATATAATTCAAAAAATTATGAAAATTTGACGGTGTGGTCCTCTAACCTATGTGAACTTCCTAAAACTTTCTTAAGGGAAAAAATATGTTTTAGTTAATTAATTGAATTAACATTGAAAATTCCTATTTTTGGACTAAAATAATTATAAAAAATAAAATAAAAATTATAAAAATACAAAGACTTCTCTAATAATTTAATTAATCCATGAGTAGAAAACCAACAAAGTTTCAAAGTCAATAAAATTAAATTAATGGAATTATGAAATAAAGAACTCTAGGGGTAGAATGGTAATTATGAAATTTTGAGCCCTAATTGAAATTTTAGGTCAAACCAATGGGTAAAAGGGTAATATTGATCATACTTGATTCTCTAGGATGATTGAAATATAAAGGGTTAAAAGGTAAAAACCAATTCACACTATTCTCTACAAAAGATTAAAATTGCAATTTATCAAATGGTTATAGTTTGGAAGATGAGTACATTGGATGATTCTAATGTGAGGGCATGAGATAAGAACACAATAATTTGAAGCCCCAGATTAATGGTTAGGCATAATTCAATCATTCAATAAGATTCAATTTCATTTTACTTAGCCTTTTGAAATTTCAAATTTACCCATTAAAGTTCTAAGAGCTTAATAGTGAGCTAGGATTGATCTAAAACTATAATTGATGAATATTACACTAATTAATTTAGTTGATTGCAAAGCTACAAAGATTTATAATCAATTAAAATTATTAATTAAAAAGTAGAATAAAAATTTATTAAACTCTATTTAAATAAATATTTTAATATAATTAATAAGATTTAAATCTCGTCATGCCTTTAACTTCTTGCTGCTATGTGACTAGGGCTATCAAAATGGCTCATTATTTACGAATAGCTAGTGTCGACTCGTTAAGCAAACAAGTTGGACATCAAAAAAATTTTTGCACTCAATATATAATCAATTCAAACATGAATCGTGGTATTTTTAACGAGCCGAGCCTGGGCTCGCTAAAGCCCGACGTTCAAAGGCTTCAAGATTGAATAGATCTTTAGCAGATAACAAGGCGCCAAAACTCCTATCTAAGTGCAACCACTTGAGGGAGGGTACACCCCAAATGATCTATCGATCGACCATAAAAGAAGCCAAAGTGATGGAGGTAGAAACGGGTCAAAGAGTTGGTTGGACCCATACATCATATATCTTGAAGGTCTCCGAAGACGTATTCAATCCAAAGAATTTCAACATAAAGGAAAGACAACCTTTTGATTATGGAAATTTTTTTTGAAGGTCGTTGTATCTGAGGTGCATCAAAGAAGATGAGGTAGAGTATGTACTCAAGGAGGCACACTCAGAGAAATGCAGAAACCACTCCAGAGTGAAAACTTTGGCATATCATATACAATGATAAAGATATTTCTGGCAGATACTTCAAAAAGATGTCGAGGGCTTCTTAAGAAGATGTAAATGATGTCAAAATTATGTAATGCCACAACATCAACTGACTCAAAAAGTACAGCCCATCGTCAATCCATGACCTTTCATCTTCTGGGGGACTCAATATTATCGGGCCCTGTCCCCCATCACGAGGCCAAGAAAATTTTTTTTCTCATTGATGCGGATTACTTATTTAAGTGGATTGATGCCAAGAAGCTCACTTGGATCACCATAGAGGTCGTTCAAAACTCCATATAGACTGAGCTCATCTATCGGTGTGTGTTATAACTCATAATCATCACAACCAACATAACACAAATTTTTGACCAAGGGTAAATTGTTAGAGCCAAGGGATTAGTTTAAAGTTTGGGTTCGTCCATCAATCTCGAATGAATGGTCATGTCAAAGAAACAAATAATATTATTCTAAACGTTCTAAGAATAAAGTTGAAGGAGCTAAGGAAAACTAGGTTGAGATCTCTCTGCTATTCTTTGAATGACTTGAATGACACCTTCCATGACAATCAGACAACCCTATTAATGCTACCACATGAGATCGAGGCGATGCTGTCGATCAAATTTAACCATCACAATCTGAGAGTGATGGTGGATTTGACATTTGATGAAGTGAACTTTGTCAAGTGGTAGTAAGTGAATGACGAAGGACTAATGCTCGCACTTGACCTGGAGAAGAAGAAATGAATAAAATTAGACCTTTGTCGGGAGGAGGTGAAGAGACAAACAACTCGACACTAAACTAAGCAAGTCTAAGAAAATACTTTTGCCATCAAAATTCTCACGTTGAAGAAAGTCGACCTAACCGCTTGAGAATAAGCTATGGAAGAGATCGACTAGATGTGGATCGGGCCATTCAAATCAACAAGAGGGTCTTATCTAGAAAATATAAGAAGAAAACTTACAAGGAGAAAGGATTTCCTCAAATGTGGAGCGGAGACGACTTGAAGCATTTTTATCTTAGGGAAAAATTTTTGTATCTCAACAATGAGAATGTGTTATTGTTCCGACTTTTGTAATCTATTGTCAATTCCATAAAAATGGTTAACTAAAATTTTCCTAATTATACATATGATCTTAGGTTTGGCCGATACTTGGGGTACTCGAGAAGTTCATGTGCGGGTTTGTCAAAGTCTGGTTGATACATGAGGAACTCAAACCGACCCGTTGACAGTGATTGCATATGGGCCACAAAATTGACAGTAAAGAGTAACATTTGATCGATAAAATTTTATAAATAACAGACAACGATGAATAATTTTTTATCAGTAAATCATACAAATGATGCTCATGCATTATAGAAACACATGTATCATAGCTCAAATTAGATCATGCTCTGGTGGTGAGATTCACTACCCATTAGCGACAACATCACGGTGGGTAGCATACGAATCACCCTAATAATAGGTCTAGCTAGTTACCCCATGAAGAATACAACAACGTGGGCATTAGAAAATTCATAATTGAAAAAGTTTGCAAAATTTTCTTTTTACGAGTATTTAAAAGAAAAAGAAAATTTATTCTGAGTTACAAATGAAGCCAAAAACGGGTCATACATTTGATGACCCACAGGCATCCTCAGTACCCTCTTCCTCTGAATATGAAAATAACATGACAAACTTTTCCATGTCAGTCTATATTTCGAAGACCAACTTGCCTTCACCATGTGGCTAACGTCGAAGCCAACCTCATCCTTGAACTTCCCAAGAAGGAGAGCCACCTAAGTATGATGGAAAGAGAGCTTGGCAGAAAAAGCTGATCAGACTTTCTTATCATTGTCATCATATCCTTCATGTCTTGGTTATCCTCTTAGGTAGCAGATAACAGCTCCGACTGTATGAGTACCTTCGCATTTTCATTGGTCTTTGCTAGCTTCCACTTGATCTTCAATAATACTTGACGCTTCTGGAGAAGGATGGTTGACTTAAGATAAGAAACTTTTCAGACCATTAAATGGTATTTATTAGTCATCCGACACAATCTTCGTAAGTTGTGTTCTAAAAAGGCCACTTTGTAGACAGATGACCAGCTGACATAAACTAACTTCGAAGGGTAGCAAGGCACCGACGAAGAATAAAAATACTAATCCTTATAATGGTCAATCAATACAAACTTTTCGTTTGAGCATGTACTGATCTACACCTTTGCTTCCTACATCAAAATCCACCTAAAGGAGGATCCCTTTCTTTTTTTTCTAAGACAGGGGAAGAGGCAAGTCCCTCAAATCAGTCACAGAAGCTTCCCCCTCACGATAATGCTCCCCCTTTGTGAATATTGGGACCGAGCTCCTCATGGGCAGATCTTACTAGTTGACCAGAGAAGGGTGGCTAGCTTTGTCCCTTGCGGCCAACACTATGAACTCTGTGACAGCCAACAGAGGGGTGTAAAATGCTTCTTCTAATCTTTCTAATGAAACCTCCCCATTGTGAAGGCTTGAATCCACCTGGTTGGTCGTCCTCTTAGTCTCTTATTGTTGCATGCTTGATAGCCTACAACCGACAGAGAACTCTTAGCGAGCGCAAAAAAAATGTTATTCTCTCAATGATGATTAGTTTTTAAGTAAAAATTATTTGAAAAACAACAGATGATTCAAAAACAAAATAAATAAGATGCACACCTTCCAATTCTTCTCCAAAAAAACCACCCCGGGTTTCAGTCGACCCGCTACTTGAGCAGTTTCAGGTCGACCCATTTTAGAGGAAGCCATTTCAGAATGAGCGACTGTGTGGGCTTTCTTTCAATCCGCTTGAGCAACAACTACTAACTCTCTCTCAGCCTCCTGAGCATCGCAGGATTTCTAGTCCTCCTTTGTTATTTGATTTAATGATGTTGGTTGAAGTACCTAGTTGACAAGCTGGATCGACTTATTAATAGACTGACCGCTAACGCCCCTCGATGTCCCTAGCTTCTACCAATACTCTCGAGCGCTTTCTTCATGGCCTTTACCAGAGCACTTCCAGATGGGACAGTCTAAATGTACCACTCCCGAGGGAAAGATCTCATGCCGAAATGGGGCTTCTAGTGCTTCACCCTAATTTTCAGCCCCAACAATTAAAATTTACTGACCGAGTGAAACTGAACAAATCCATTCATGCTAACCTGAAAGAACAAGTAGCTAAAAGCTCGATCGACCACGGAATCCCCAACTAGCGATAGATGACAACAAAGGTCACGATGGAGTTAGCCATTATCAAGACAGGTATGAAACCATAATGGGCAAAAATGGCCCGTAACTCTCAACAAAAAGGCAGTCTCGGGTCGAAATGAAACATGTCATTATAGAAGACAAGGTTGGCATCATACTAAGTGATCACTCAGTCGTTCTCGCTAAAGACTCGAAGCCTGATGATGAGATTGAAGACACATGTCTCTTGCAGTTGGTTGACCTCCCTCAGAGTCGTCCATGATCAATCATTCAATACGACAGATCCGAAGTCATTTGACGACTACCGAGGAGCCATCAACCAAGAGCACAAAAAAAAAGCAGAGAAAAAAAAAATAGAAGTGAGAACAGAAAAGGCAGAGTAAGCGTAATGTCACCAACCCCACACCATATATATATATATATATNACAAGTATACATATCGTTTCAGTAATATAGAGCTCTAAAGAGTCTGAGATGTTGAACCCATAGGAATCAACGGAAAACCAAAGTAGGAAAATTTTCTAGTCGACTAAATTTATTCTTAGTTTGAAAATTTGAAATACAAGAGTTTTGCTAATAAATCTACTACAACTATCTAAAGTTACATGTGTATGATTTCTAACTATGGTATGTGAAGTGGTTTTGACAAGTGATTCCATATGGGCCACAAAATTGACAGTAATGGGTAACATTTGATCGATAAAATTTTATAAATAACAGACAACGATGAATAAATTTTTTATCAGTAAATCATACAAACGATGGTCATGCATTATAGAAACACATGTCTCATAGCTCAAATCAGATCATGCTCTGGTGGTGAGATTCTCTACCCATTAGAGACAACATCCACGGTGGGTGGCATACAAATCACCCTAATAATAGGTCTAGCTAGTTACCCCATGAAGAATACAACAAGGTGGACATTAGCAAATTCATAATTGAAAAATTTTGCAAAATTTTATTTTTACGAGTATTCAAAAGAAACAGAAAAATTTATTCTGAGTTACAAAAGAAGCCAAGAACGGGTCATACATTTGATGACCCGCAAGCGTCCTCAGCACCCTCTTCCTCTGAATCTGAAAATAACATGACAATCTTTTCCATGTCAGTCTATATTTGGGAGACCAACTTGCCTTCACCATGTGGCTGACGTCGAAGCCAACCTCATCCTTGAACTTTCTAAGAAGGAGAGCCACCTAAGTATGATGGAAAGAGACCTTGAAAAAAAAAAAACTCATCATACTTCTTCATCATTATCATCTTATCCTTCACGGCTTGGTTATCCTCTTAGGTAGCAGATAATAGCTTCGACTGTATAAGTACCTTCGCATTTTCATTGGTCTCTGCTAGCTTTGGCTTGATCTTCAATAATACTTGATGCTTCTGGAGAAGGATGGTTGACTTAAGATAAGATACTTTCCAGACCATTAAATGGTATTTATTAGTCGTTCGACACAGTCTTTGTAAGTTGTGTTCTAAAAAGGACACTTTGTAGATAGATGACCAGCTGACGTAGACTAACTTCGAAGGGTAGCAAGGCACCGACGAAGAATCAAAATACTAATCCTTTTAATGGTCAATCAATACAAACTTTTCGTTTGAGCCTGTACTGACCTTCACCTCCAGTTCCTACATCAAAATCCACCTAAAGGAGGATTCTTTTTTTTTCTAAGACAGAAGAAGAGGCGAGTCGCTAAAATCAATCACAGAAGCTTCCCCTTCACGACAATGCTCCCCTTTGTGAATGTTGGGACTGGGCTCCTCATGGGCAGATCTTGCTAGGTCAACCAGAGAAGGGCGGCTAGCTTTGTCCCTTGCGGCCAACACTATGAACACTGTGATAGTCAACAGAGGAGTGTAAAATGCTTCTTCTAATCTTTCTAATGAAACCTCCCCATTGTGAAGGCTTGAATCCACTTGGTTGGTCGCCCTCTTAGTCTCTTATTGTTGCATGCTCGATGGCCTACAACCTACAACGAACTCTTAGCGAGTGCAAAAAAATGTTATTCTCTCAATGAGGATTAGCTTTTCAATGAAAATTATTTGAAAAACAACAGATTATTAAAAAACAAAATAAATAAGATGCACACCTTCCAATTCTTCTCCAACAAAAACCACCCTGGGTTTTGGTCGATCCGCTACTTGAGCAGTTTCAGGTCAACCCATTGTAGGGGAAGCCATTTTAGAATGAGCGACCATGTGGGATCTCTTTCAATCCGCTTGAGCAACAACAACTAACTCTCTCACAGCTTCCTGAGCATCGCAGGATTTCTAGTCCTCCTTTGTTATTTGATTTAATGATTCTGGTTGAAGTACCTAGTTGACAGGCTGGATCGAGCGCTTTTTTCATGGCCTTTACCGAAGCACTGCCAGATGGGACAGTCTAAATGTGCTACTCCCGAGGGGAAGATACCATGCCGAAATGGGGCTTCCAGTGCTTCACCCTAATTTTCAGCCCCAACAATTGGAATTTACTGATCGAGAGAAACTAAACAAATCCATTCATGCTGACCTGAAAGAACAAGTAGCTAAAAGCTCGATCGACCATGGAATCCCCAACTAGCGATAGATGACAACAAACTTCACGATGGCCGCTATGGAGTTAGTCATTATCAAGACAGGTATGAAACCATAATGGGCAAAGATGGCCCGTGACTCCCAACAAAAAGGCAGCTCGAGTCGAAATGAAACAGGTCATTATAGAAGATGAGGTTGACATCATACTAAGTGATCGCTCAGTCGTTCTCGCTAGAGACTTGATGCTTGATGGTGAGATTGAAGACACATGTCTCTTGCAGTCGGTTGACCTCCCTCAGAGTCATCCATGATCAATCATTCAATACGACATATCCGAAGTCATTTGAAGAGTACCGAGGAGCCATCAACCAAGAGCACCAAAAAAGAAAGCTGAGAAAACAATTAGAAGTGAGAAGAGAAAAGGCAGAGTAAGCGTAATGTCACCAACCCCACACCCTTTATATATATAATACAATGGAGGAAACTGAACTATTGTGCAGGGGTAAAAATAGAATTCTACAGTAATTTCAAGAATACACTAATAAAAGGATCACATCAATGCAAAAAATGAGAAAGGAAAATAACATTTATTCTAGAAAAGACCTTAAAATTACAAAAACCACTCATAAACTAGTTCTAAATAAAATATTTTACAAGGGAATTGTTCACTGTTTCAACCAAGGAATGCCCCAGCTAAAGCAACCACTTATACAAATTCCACAACCCCACCCCACCTAAAATGATTCACTCGATCCATATCAAGTAGAGCCTGGAGTATCAAGTAGCTCTCCTAGACATTCTACTGTTCCTGGTGATGAGTATCCATCACCTCCTCCATAATCTACACTTTCTTCAGACGAACCAACAACTCACTCCTCTCACCAGCTTGTTGGATCCTTGCTAACTGAGCAAATGAGTTCTCAATCTCGTCAAGCAGTGAGCCAACGATCTGGGAGATATCCAGCACCCATTACCAGCTTCTTTGTGGGTCTCAGAATGATCGTTTAGGCAGTCAACCCCACCATCCTCACTCAATGGTCGCCCGCCTTTGACTGGCGCCTCCTGTTCTGTTGCCACTACACCTCAAACTAATTCTCGTCAATGCCACCCAAGACTAGATCCTCACTCATGACTCTCAAAACCAAGTTATCTACACCACGAGACAACATAAAGGAAGGGAACTAAAGAAAAAAAAAACGAATTCCAACAAAAAAAGATTTATGCTCCTCTTCATACTCTTGAGTTGATCCAGCTCATACACTGTAATCGACACATCACCCTCATTGTGATACTGTAGGGCAATAATAGCCCCTTGTGCATCTTGGGTGATCGGCTACTCTTACGCCACAAAAGAAGGTTGGGCAGTCAAATCGACAATCAGGTCGATTGGTCGAATGTTCCTTTATTTAGGATCGAGGAGTGAAACAAACAACACCACCTAACCCGCTAGTGCAGTTTCTTTCTCTTCTTAACAACGACTTTCTTCTTTCTTTCACTTCACAGGAAGTCTTGATCTTTTAATTTTTCAAAGGGAACATGGTTTAGATCTTTCTTGAGAGTGTCACCTGAGAGGTTTGATATGTTCTCCACCACAATACCCAAAATCCAACTGATTCAAACAAGACGTGTCGCGAAGCAAAAAAAGAATGGGAAAGAGTCCTATTGTGTCTTATCTAAAAGAATCAAAGCCGTCAAAATAAAGATAATTCAATTATTAAGCCATTAATTAAACAATAAATAAATTATACATTTACATTGAATTCTCTTATTATTATTGTAGTGTTTCTTTCAAGAAACAGAAGGATCAATGAACTAAAATATGTACATAAAAAATGTGTCAGCACTGAACCCAAGGAGATCTAATGGTCCATAATGAAAATGGATAGCCCACTGACAAAAGATCATGAGGTCAACTTGTTTGACCAAGTGAAGTTGTCCAAGCTATGCCAACGATGCCAAAATCGACTGAACCACGAGACAGATCAAAGACGACCTGAGGATAAAAAAGCGCGCCACTCAGTCTAAAACGAGGCAAAAGGGTATCCGGGCTAACTATCACAAGAGAACTGATCCAACGGAAAAATTAGTTCCCTAGTATCTCCAGCCATCCCAGAGACGCTCAGAGGCTCATCCTCAGAGGTCGATCCATACCAACCAAGCTCAGACGATCGAGCTGATCCATATCAACCAAGCTCAGCCGACTGGGTGAATCTCAGGCGATTGAATTGATCTTGCCGACCTAAAGCTAATTAAACTTAGTCGATCGAGCCAACAAGCAGTTAGACAATAAACCAATTAAACTTAGCCAACTGAGTGGACCCTTTAGAAGCAAGGGAAAAAATATACTACCCCAATATTATACATTTTACTCTATAAAAAAGATAATCATTTCATGAATAAAACATAACGGATTATCATTCGTTATTGTTTGCTCATCTTTCTGTCTCTCTCCCTATATTTATTTCTGTTTTATTAATTGAGTATGATTCAAAGACAAAATTAAAATATTATATTACATTTTTAAAAGGTCAACCTTCCAATGAACTTGAGTATTTCAGCAAGATAAACCAATTTATGAATCGAGCCAAATTCAGCCAAGATAGGGGTGGGTTTGGCCATGGTTAAATGCTGACACCGAAATCAAGTTTAAAGGTGGCATATACTGCTTTATCCATTAGCGGATTTACAATTTTAAAAAAAACTTGTACAATAGCTCCCTTTAAGTCTCATAATACATTTGAGCTTTAAATAAAAACTATATAATATTTATAAAAAATCATCACTAATTATTACAACTTACCCCTCTCAATTTATGTTTTACAAAATAAGACCCCCTAATAAACTAAGTCACAAAATATAAGACTTGAACTCATGAAAACCTTCCATAACCATAGGGTCACATAACCTTTGACCACTTCGGCATTTCACATAGGCAGCGCCGAACATCATGGGTAGCTCCACTTGAACGTTGCTGTCTAGCACACATTGAGATATAATTGATGAAAAGAGCAACAGATCTTATAGATGAATCCTCAGATTTCTCATATACAAGTAACAAAAAAAAATTGCTTGTAAAGAAAAGAAGACAATCCAGCAAATGAGAACAGAAAACAAATCATTTACAGCAATTATATGAGTTTTTGTTGAGGACAGCTGATTAAACCTTGAGTTCTCCCAAATTTAGTGGGCAATATTACTACAAGAAGCAGCAGTTCAGTCCTAAAGCAGGGAATCCCTTCCTCTATGTACAATGTAATTGCACTACTTTTTCAGACTAAACCATTTTTTTTTCTGTCGAGAGGTTGATAGGCCTTTACCTCGCAATCACCGGTCAATGCCGTCGTCTTCAACTTCNTTCTACAGTAATTTCAAAAATATGCTAATAAAAGGATCACATCAATGCAGAAAATGAGAAAAGAAAATAGAATTTATTCTAGAAAAGACCTTAAAATTACAAATACCATTCAGAAACTAGCCCTGGATAAAATATTTTACAAGGAGATCGTTCACCGTTTCAACCAAGGAATGCCCCAGCTAAAGCAACCTCTTATACAAATTCTACAACCCCACCCCACCTAAAATGGTTCAGTCGATTCATATCGAGTAAAGCCTGGAGTATCAAGTATCTCTCCTAGACATTCTACTGTTCCCAGTGATGAGTATCCATCACCTCCTCCATAATCTTCACTTTCTTCCGACGAACCAACAACTCACGCCTCTCATCACCTTGTTGGATCCTTGCTGACTAAGAAAACAAGTTCTCAATCTCATCAAGGGGTGAGCCAACAATCAGGGAGATATCCAACACCCATTACTAGCTTCTTTGTGCGTCTCGGAAGGATCTTCTAGGCAATCAACCCTACTATCCTCACTTAATGGTCGCTCGCCTTTGACTGGCGCCTGTTTTGTTGCCACTACACCTCAAACTGATTCTCGCCAATGCCACCCAGGACTAGATCCTCGCTCAGGACTCTCAAAACCAAGTCATCTACACGATGAGACAACATAAAGAAAATGAACTAAAGAAAAAAAATGAATTCCAACAAATAAGATTTATGCTCCTCATCATACTAATCGACACATCACCCTCATTGTGAGACTGTAGGGCAATAATAGTCGTCAAAATAAAGATAATTCAATTATTAAGCCATTAATTAAACAATAAATGAATTCTACATTTACATTTAATTCTCTTATTATTATTGTAGTGTTTCTTTCAAGAAACAGAAGAATCAATGAACTAAAATATGTACATAAAAATGTGTCAGCACTGAACCCAATGAGATCTAATGATCCATAATGAAAATGGAGAGCCACTGACAAAAGATCATGAGGTCAACTTGTTTGACCAAGTGAAGGTGTCCAAGCTATGCCAACGATGCCAAAGCCGACTGAACCACGAGACGGATCAAAGACGACCTGAGGATGAAAAAGTGCGCCACTCAGTCTAAAACAAGGCAAAAGGGTATCTGGGCTAACTATCATAAGAGAGCTGATTTAAGGGAAAAAGTAGTTCCCTAGTATCTCCAGCCATCCCAGGGACGCTCAACGGCTCATCATCAGAGGTCGATCCATACTACCAAGCTCAGACGATCGAGCTGATCCATACTGACCAAAGCTCAGCCGACTAGGCGAATCTCAGGCGATTGAACTAATCTTGCCGACCTAAAACTAATTAAACTTAGTCGATCGAGCCAACAAGCAGTTAGACAATAAGCCAATTAAACTTAGCCAACTGAGTGGACCCCTCAGAAGCAAGGGCAAAAATATACTATCCCAATATTATACATTTTACTCAATAAAAAAAGATAATCATTTCATGAATAAAACGTGACACATTATCATTCATTATTGTTCACTCATCTTTCTGTCTCTCCCTCTATTTATTTACGTTTTATTCATTAAGTGTGATTTACATACAAATTTAAATTCAACAATTATATTACATTTTTAAACGGCCAACCTTTCAATGAACTTGAGTACTTCTGCAAGATAAACCAATTTATGAATCAAGCCAAATTCAGCCAAGATAGGGGTGGGTTTGGCCATGGTCAAATGCTGACATCGAAATCAAGTTTAAAGGTGGCATATACTGGTTTATCCATTAGCGGATTTACAATTTTAAGAAAAACTTGTGCAATAGCTCCCTTTAAGTCTCATAACACATTTGAGCTTCAAATAAAAACTATATAATATTCATAAAAATTCATCAACTAATTATTACAACTTACCCCTCTCAATTCATGTTCTACAAAATAAGACCCCTAATAAACTAAGTCACAAAATATAAGACTTGAACTCATGAAAACCTTCCATAACCATAGGGTCACATAACCTTTGACCACTTCGGCATTTCGCATAGGCAGCGTCGAGCATCATGGGTAGCTCCACTTGAACGTTGCTGTCTGGTACAGATTGAGATATAATTTATGAAAAGAGCAACAGAACTTATGGATGAATCCTCAGATTTCTCATATACAAGTAACAAAAAAAAATTGCTTGTAAAGAAAAAAAAGACAATCCAGCAAATGAGAACAGAAAACAAATCATTTACAGCAATTATATGAGTTTTTGTTGAGGACAGCTGATTAAACCTTGAGTTCTCCCAAATTTAGTGGGCAATATTACTACAAGAAGCAGCAGTTCAGTCCTAAAGCAGGGAATCCCTTCCTCTATGTACAATGTAATTGCACTACTTTTCCAGACTAAACCATTTTTTTTTTTTCTGTCGAGAGGTTGATAGGCCTTTACCTCGCAATCACCGGTCAATGCCGTCGTCTTCAACTTCAGAAAATAATGCATTTTTCTTTCTTTTCTGAAAAAATATGCCCATTTCCAACATTTGAACCATTGTAAATTGAACTTTATTGGCAACAGGTAATGTGTGTTTGAAACTAATATCGGGTTGTCTGTCATCTCTTGTAGAAATTTTGATGGCAGGCGTTGCTCCGGTTTGGTTGATGTCGGTTACACCTACGGCGACTTTCTCCATGGTTTGATGCCTTTCTGAGGCANGGGTAATGTGTGTTCGAAACTAATATCAGGTTGTCTGTCATCTCTTGTAGAAATTTTGATGGCAGGAGTTGCTCCGGTTTGGTTGATGTCGGTTACACCTACGGCGACTTTCTCCATGGTTTGATGCCTTTCTGAGGCATTTTGAAAGGGCTCCAGCTTTTTCTGCGCTTCGGACTGTCGGAGAAGAGTCCGGATGCTAATGCCTGCTGCAGCCAGAGTTCAAACTCGTCATCTTCGGGTACCATCTCGGCATCGAGACCCCAAGGATAACGAGAGGAATTGGATCTTTGGGCGGACCGATCCAAACCCACCATATTTACATGGAAGCTAGGTCTGTGTGTGTTGGGCTTGCACTCCATTCCCTGCATATTTTTGTCATTAAGTTTGAAGGATTGAGACATGNCCGAGAGGAATTGGATCTTTGGGCGGACCGATCCAAACCCACCATATTTACATGGAAGCTCGGTCTGTGTGTGTTGGGCTTGCACTCCATTCCCTGCATATTTTTGTCATTAAGTTTGAAGGATTGAGACATGAAATGGAAGTAGGAACTAAACAACATATCAATAAAACTAGATAAGATCTTGTGTTGAGAACTTAATTCAGATAATTTCCTCTCATGTTCACACCTATGAGAATGCAATAACTATTTGGAGATCTTGATACCTAATTTTCTTGCTTAGTAGAGGTCAGAGTGGTGGGCAAATGAACGCTTTTAGCAAGTGGTCATTTGTTTACGATGCACCACATTAACTTCCAACCAGAGAGTACNCGAGACATGAAATGGAAGTAGGAACTAAACAACCAATCAATAAAACTAGATAAGATCTTATGTTGCGAACTTGATTCAGAAAATTTCCTCTCATGTTCACACCTATAACTATTTGGAGATCTTGATACCTAATTTTCTTGCTTAGTAGAGGTCAGAGTGGTGGCAAATGAACGCTTTTAGCAAGTGGTCATTTGTTTACGATGCACCACATTAACTTCCAACCAGAGAGTACANCAATCAATAAAACTAGATAAGATCTTGTGTTGAGAACTTAATGCAGAAAATTTCCTCTCATGTTCACACTTATGAGAATGCAATAACTATTTGGAGATCTTGATACCTAATTTTCTTGTTTAGTAGAGGTCAGAGTGGAGGGCAAATGAACGCTTTTAGCAAGTGGTCATTTGTTTACGATGCACCACATTAACTTCCAACCAGAGAGTACATCACCAATCTTAATACTCTATCAATTCAACGATAATACATCTAATATATCCTTCGATTCAAAATACCATCTGTAGGTTTGGAGAACTGCAGAGAATATTTTTATTGATACAAAATATTGGCTTAAATACAACTTACTAGAATCCTAACTTAGAAACAAAATAACACCCATATCACCAAAATTACCAGAATCAAATAAAATAAAGTAAAACACAAACTTCTATGATTAGCTTAATAATAAAAGGAAATACATAAATAAGAAATAACCGAAAATAAATAAAATCTTGATATAACTTCTAACACTCTCCCTCAAGTTGAAGCGTAGATGTCAATCATGTTCAACTTGGACTTGAAATCATCAAACGAGTTAAGAAGATTCTATGTAAGAATATTAATTAATTGAACAACAGATGAGACAAACGGAACGCAAATCTGCCCAAAATCAATTTTCTCCTTGATAAAGTGACAATCAATCTCCACACATTCGGTACGATCAACGTGGACCGGATTACGAGTAATGCTAATGGTGGTTTTATTGTCACAAAAAAGCTGCAGATGAATGGCGACCGATGTATGTAACTCGTGAAACATAATGTGCAACTAGAGGGCTTCATACACCCAAAAACATAGAGCGAAACACAGCTTCAGAACTACTACAGGTAACAAAGGATTGTTTTTTACTTTTCCAACTAAAAATGTTCTCTCATACGAAGGATCAATAACCCGAAGTAGATTATCGATCATGGATGGACCCAACCCAATCAACATTTATATAAACCGCAACGAAGTGAGAAGTGCGATGAGTGAAAAACAAACTCAAGCTCGGTATGCCTTTCAGGTAGTGGATCCTTCGATGAACAACGATGAAATGATGCTCATAGGAGTCATGCATAAACTAATTTACGACTAACGGTGTGAAAAATGTCCGGGTGCATATGGGGAAGGTAAATGAGCTTACCCACAAAGCGTTGGTAGCGTGCTTTGTTCACAGGAACGACATTGGGAGCTTCAAGCAATTTCTCATTAGTGTCCATCGGGACGACAAATAGTTTGCAAAGAAGTAGATTATTCGCGATTAATAAATCCAACACATATTTGTGTTGGGAACGACAAATGCCCCCCGAGAGAATCAAGCTACTTCCATGCCTAAGCAATAACAAAGAGAACCCAAGTCTTTCATCTCAGATGACGTGGCGAGAATGGTCTTGAGAGACTCCAAGGCTGACAGATCATTACCCTTAAGCACAATGTCGTCGACATAGATGATGAGGATGGCAATACGATCACCAGACAAATGCGAAAAAACAAAGTACGATCAGATTGGATCTGAGAGAAACCATGATCCACTACAACTTGCTTAAGCTTACCGAACCAGGCCCGTGGGAATTATTTCAATCCATATAAGAAATTCCATAATCGACACACTTATCTACAGGAAAAAGTAGAGTCAAATCCCGGTGGGAGAGAGAAAAACCTCCTCAGCGATATCGTCATTAAGAAAATCATTTTTTGACGTCGAGCTGAAGTAAGGGTCAATCTAGATTCATGACTAGGAATAAAAGGACTAGATCGATATTTAGTTTAGCAACCAAAGCAAACNTAGTGGATCCTCCAATGAACAACGATGAAATGATGCTCATAGGAGTCATGCATAAACTGATTTACGACACTAACGGTGTGAAAAATGTCCGGGTGCATATGGGGAAGGTAAATGAGCTTACCCACAAAGCGTTGGTAGCGTGCTTTGTTCACAGGAACGACATTGGGAGCTTCAAGCAATTTCTTATTAGGGTCCATCGGGACGACACCCAGTTTGCAAAGAAGTAGATTAGTCTCGATTAATAAATCCAACACATATTTGTGCTGGGAACGGCAAATGCCCCCCGAGAGGATCAAGCTACTTCCATGCCTAAGAAATAACAGAGAGAACCCAAGTTTTTCATCTTAAATGATGTGGCGAGAATGGCCTTGAGAAACTTCAAGGCAGGCATATGATTACCCTTGAGCACAATGTACAATGTCGTCGACATAGACGATGAGGATGGCAATACGGTCACCAGACAAATGTGAAAAAACAATGTACGATCAGATTGGATCTGAGAGAAATCATGATCCACTA
Organism: Phalaenopsis hybrid cultivar; assembly: GCA_002079205.1. NCBI lineage: Eukaryota > Viridiplantae > Streptophyta > Magnoliopsida > Asparagales > Orchidaceae > Phalaenopsis > Phalaenopsis hybrid cultivar. The sequence goes on from JXCR01138244.1 coordinate 96,266, forward strand.
CAACTTGCTTAAACTTACCGAACCAGGCCCGTGGGAATTATTTCAGTCCATATAAGGAATTTCATAATTGATACACTTATCTACAGGAAAAAGTTGAGTCAAATCCCGGTGGGAGAGAGATAAACCTCCTCAGCGATATCTTCGTTAAGAAAAGCATTTTTTGACGTCGAGCTGAAGGGTCAATCTAGATTCATGACTAGGAATAAAAGGACTAGATCGATATTTAGTTTAGCAACCAAAGCAAACGTTTCTTCATTGCAGTTGTTGCGCTCAAAGGAAACATCGAAGTTAAAATTTGGTGCTAAAAATCCTAAAATCAACCAACAACCTGCTGCTTTCTTTCCTGGGGGAGATCAATCACTTCTCAAGTATGGTTGCAGGTATTCATCTCATCCATGACAACAGTCTTCCAAGACAGGTTAGACAAAGCCTCCTCAATAGTGGATGAGAGACAACGATCCGTCAAGGATGTGACAATTGCTTTTTAGGACGGAGAGGCTATAGAACGAGACATATTTTGCCATAGAATAAAGAAGGTGAAGAATGCATGATCGATCTTGTTTGTGTAACTCAATTAGAGGTTGCAAATCTTCACTCGGATCAACAATGACTCCTGTAGATGGAAAGAACATCATACTGGGTTTGTCAGTCAAGAGCTTCAGCAGTGAAGCGAGCTCGATGGTAAGGACATTGGGTTAAGTCTCAACAGATGATTTTGTACAAAGAGTATAGGCACGGAAAGGTTGGGGTGGTGGGGTTGGCTCGGCTGGTGGCAAATCCAGTAGCGCCGAAGGTGCATCGGGAACAGTGGACAAAAGAGAAATGTCCATCAGAGTCAAAAAATGAACATTGCCCAAAAAATAAAGCTCCCCCTCACTTGAGGCAACATTAGGAAATGAGGGAAAATAAAAAAAAAGGTGTCGACACTAACATAGGTTTTATTGGTATAGGATCAAAACATCCATAACCTTTTTGAGTGGTGGAATAGCCGAGAAAGATTATTTAATCGAGCAGGGATCAAGTTTACTTTATGTCGGGGCTGTGTTTCGAACAAAGGTCATGCACCACCCAAAGATTTTGAGATCTAATGAGAAAAACCGTTTGGAAGGAAAACATGACATTAAGACGGATAATGGGATATGAAAGTTGTGGATTTTTCCGGGAACTCTTTTGAATAGTTAGGTAGTGGTGAGGATGGCGTCGTCCCAAAAAAGCTTGGAAACATTAGTTTGAAATGAAATGAAACGAGCGACCTCAAGAAGGTGTCTATTTTTCTGCTCGGCTACCTCATTTTGTTGAGGGGCATCCGTATAGGAATAATGATGGAGGATATCCTTACTAACCAAGAATTCTCCAAATATAGAATTAAAGCACTCACGACCATTGTTGGTCCAAAGGACTTGAATAGTGCTTTTTAATTAGGTTAAAATGAAGGAGTGAAAAATTATAAATGTGACGACAGCTTCAGATTATCTTTTAATACCTAAACCCAAGTCATCTGAATGTAGTCATCAATTAAAGTAAGGAACCACTGTTTACTGGTATAGCTTGATAAATCACTATAAGTGAAAAAGGGGAGGAAGGAGTGTGAGAATGAGGAGTATATGGTACACGAAGTTTAGCTAATTGATAAATTTCACATTTAAAAGATAATTTTTTATCAATAAACATTAAAGAGAATAATTCTTTAAAACAATGAAAGCTGGGATGACCCAAAAGATAATGTAAAAGCATAATTGAACGTGTTGTAGAAAGCGAAAAACTACAACTACGAGATTGAGTGCTAACATTATCAATGTCATTTTCTTGAGAAAAAATAAGAATCTGGCTATCCTCTTAGCAATTCCAAACATCGTCCCCAAATGACAATTTTGAAAGAAAAAATCAGGAGAAAAATGAGCTATGCAATCAAGATTATCACATGTTAACTTACTGACTAAAAAGAGGTTACATTTAAGCAAAATAACAAGTAACACGGATTCCAAAGTAAGCCCAACTGCTCGTAAAACCTACCTTTTATCCACAAGGCAAATAAAGGAGTTATCGACAATTTTAATCATATCTCCTGCTCATGTGGTCGGTGGCACTTGAATCAATAATCCACGGACCTGAAGAATCAAAACCAACGAGAGCTATCGAGACAATACCTTGACGGACATAAGAGGTTGACGGGCCGACAATTAACTAGAACCGAGAAGCTAAATCAAATGTTTCACCTAACTCTTAATAGAGTCCAGCGAGTTGGGAATGGTCCGAGTAGGAACCGGCTGAACTGTTGTGGATTCCGAGGTTGCAGCGAGACCGTTAGCAGCAAAAGAATTTGGTCGAAGACTTATTTGTTGGTTTCTCATGGAGCTTCCAACACTTGCCATGGGTATGGTAGGATTTGTGGCAAAAATCACATGTGGACTAATTTACTTGAAATGACGTGATAAAGTATGGAGTACTGTCAGACAATAAGGTTGACGGCTCGGCTAAAGTAGTTGAGTTGCCAAGCATGACAAGTTTTTGATTTCCTTTGCGACGGATCTCGGTGAATGCTTCCCAGGTTGAAGGAAGAGGGTCACGAACAAGTATACAAACACAAATTTCATCAAGATCCTTGTTCAGGCAAGCTAGAAATTGAAACACATTATCCTTTTCTAAAATCTTATGGAAGAAGGAAAGATGTACGGGAGAGCCCCAAATGTAGTCATAGTTGAGATCACATTCCATCCATAAAGCAACCAAATTGTTATATTATTGGGTGACTGTCCTCGATCCCTGCTTAGAATCGCGGACCCTATTTAGAAACTTCATAGAGTTGTCCATAATTACCCAAGTTTGACTAGGTTATTGCGAATGGCAGTCCAGAGGGCACTTGCAGACGTAAGAAACAGGGAAAAATGGCCAATAAAGATCTTCATGGTATTAATTAGCCGAGAGATAATCACGGAGTTCTCAACTTGCCACACAACATATTATTGGGTGACTGTCCTCGATCCCTGCTTAGCATCGCGGACCCTATTTAGAAACTTCATAGAGTTGCCCATAATTACCCAAGTTTGACTAGGTTATTGCGAATGGCAATCCAGAGGGCACTTGCAGACGTAAGAAACAGGGAAAAACGGCCAATAAAGATCTTCAAGGTATTAATTAGCCGAGAGATAATCACGGAGTTCTCAACTTGCCACACAACATATGTTGGGCAAGTCTTCGGGGGTTCTTGAATCGTACCCATGAGGAGGCCGAATTTACCCCGGTCTTTGACGAACAACAAAACAACGTGAGACCACTGGAGAAAATTAGAACCGTTGAGTTTAAGAGTGGTAATCAACAAATTAATGTGTAGTTCAGGTCATTCGGTTTGTGAAGGGCTTAAGCTAGATGTCGAACATCCAGCGGAATCAAGAACGTCGGACGGAAGCTCAGAGGTGGAGGAATCAGCGATGGCTCCAATGGAGCCCAAGGAGAAGATTGGCCGCCGAGGCACGAAAAGAGTCGATCCCTGCATCTTGCAACCTACAGGGAAGTTTTTCTGATTGTAGAAAGGAGTTTAGGTCGAAGGACGGACTGCATTAGGAAATTCTGATTATAAGAAGTACCGACCTTGGAGAAAAAAACAAAAGGAAATTTTCTGCTGCAATAAGAAACCGGGAAGGAGGCCTGCAAGGAGAAAAGAGACCTGACGGCTAGAGTAAGGTCTCTAGCTCTGATGCCATGTAAGTTTGAAGAATTGAGCATAACACTTTTATTGATACGAAATGTCGGCTAAAATAAAACTTACTAGAATCCTAACTTAAGAAAGAAATAACACACATATCTCCAAGTTTACAAGAATCAAATAAAATAAAACAAAACTAACACACAACCTCCTATAATTAATCGGAAATAAAAGGAAATACATAAATATAAAATAACATGAAATAAATAAAATCTTAATATAGCTTCTAACACAATCAAACAAACATCTTTTTTTCCTTGAATTTATGCCAAATAAAATTTCATGATACATAATCAAACGCCTTATCAAAATCAAAAAAATCAAGTGAAGATGGTATCTTTTGATCATTATAACTTTTTATATAATTATTTAAATCACCTATATAGTTATTAATGACATAATTTAGTTTTTCTCTCTAATATCAATTCAATTTTTCTAAACTTATGTTAAATTACTTTCTTCAAATTTAATTTTATTAAATATAAGTTAAATTTCTCTTTAAATGCCAAAACCTCAAGCACGCCACCAATTGCTTGGGTCAACTATCATCCAAGATGGATGGCTCAATCCAAAATGGAACATGGATGCCAAGGTTGGCTTGATAAATAATTTTGACGCCTAACAACACGTAGGATGGTAGGAAACTCAAGGAAAGACCAAAAGAAAGGATGCATGCCCGGTGATGCTTCCTCCAAGTTTAACAAAACTACTCATGGCATACGCTTAGACGAATATCCCAAGGTTCCATTGCAACGTCATCACAATGTCAAATGAGAAGAGTGGAGCAAAAGATAGGGACTATGCTTAAAGGTGCCCTTGAGGCCATGATGGCTTCTCAAATAGTCTGCAGTTACAGATTGGACAAGTACATGATAGTTTGGGTGAAAAGGGCCTCATCTGCCATAATGAATAATACGAATAATGATAAGTGACCCCAACAGTACAAGGGCATATTTTATTTCAAAATCTAGAATTGCATTTTTATTTGCACTATACAGTATCTACTAAAGCACTAATACACTTACGGACTGCTGACTTTTAAATTTTTTATTATATGGATATAGAAATACATTTGTGATGGTAATGTTTTTGTGTTTGTTATAAAACAATTCTGGTGCATTTGTTATTATGATAATTGTTATTAATGTAGGGTTGTAATTGAAGTCGAGTATATTGTAGATTGAGCTTCACTACTTAAACTTGATTTATTTACGTCAATTGAACGAGTATTTAAACAAGTTAATAAGCAAGTAAAATATTTGAACGAATATCTCAAATTTCATATAAAGTTTAAAACAAATGATTTTACATAACTAAATAAACAATTGAATTGGTCTCTCATTGTTTTACACAAATTAAATAAGAAAAATAGTGTATTTATAACAGTAGTAAATGTAAGGAAAAATAAAAATGAATAATGCTAATCTATTTACATACTAACTATTATTAATTTAAATAAATTATTATAGTTAATAATAATAAAACTTTAAGTAATATATTTTAATAATAAATGTATTAATTTTAAATCACTTATATCATTTGTAGGGGGTGAATGGTTCCAATTAAGATTTATCATTAGTAGAATTTAATAAATCCATAAATCGTAAATACGTTAAATGCACTCTACTCTTGGATTTAATAAATCCAGATTTAAGCTCAATTGAAGGCAAAATTTTGGATCCTATATCCGAAAATTAAAAAATCCATGGAACTTTTGCAATTTAAATTTTGGCTAAATTTAGTAAATTCGGTGATAAATATTATCAAAACGCGCTACTGAACACCACGTAACTTGGGAAGAGGCAATAGAGAATTTCAGTAAACTGTGAATGGAGAAAGGGCATAAACAAGGCAAAATGTGGAAAGAGAAAAGACGGATTGAGCCAACGCTACTGAGTGCTAAACGAACAGTGATTTATAGACGAAGAAAAAGATTAAAAATATATAATATTACATAATTAATGTAATATATTTATAAAATGATTAATTAATTAATATTAAAAAATATGATATATTGAATATGATGGATAATGATGTAATAATCATTAAATTACGTTAATTGATAAAAAAATATTAAAAAAATAAATATATAATTATTAATTAATCTTAAAATAGTAGTGATATAATAATATATTATTATTAAATCTATAATTAAATAAGTTCAAGTTAATCAATTTTATTTAAATAATAAATTATCATCTTATTTAATATCCAACATTTAACCTAGTTGAACAACAAACGTGCTAATTTGTGAACATAAATAAAGAGAAAATGTTTAGTTCATTTAACTTTTGATCTTCTAAAAAATGTTTAAGTTCATTTATTTACTAATTTAAACAAATATGATCGAGTATTAATCAAGCCGAATTTGAGTTGTTCATCGAGTGCATTGGTTCATTTACAACCCTATATAAATGGTAGAATCTATAGAGACANATTTAGTTCATTTAACCTTTGATCTTCTAAAAAATGTTTAAGTTTATTTATTTACTAATTTAAACAAATATGATCGAGTATTAATCGAGCCGAATTTGAGTTGTTCATCGAGTGCGTTGGTTCATTTGCAACCCTATATAAATGGTAGAATTTATAGAGACATGCTTTAATTTCATACGTAAAATGTTAGAATGCAATAATTGCATTGTGCATCTTTTTTATCAATTGAGGCAAAATAACAATCAATTTGTTATGAATATGATCGTCCTTCAAATAATCATGACAATTCTTGACCATCTTGCAACTGACATATAACCTTGTGATAGAATTGCAATTGGTGGCATGCTTTTATTGTGCAGCCATGAACAGAACAAAAATGTTGCAAGTCCATTGATTTGTAATGCGAGTATTTTGTCGTGTATTGATAGAAATATCTAGTAATAAATCTGTAAAAAATCATTCATCGAAGAAACCAGGCATATAATTTTTTAACAAAAAAATGTAAGTTGGTTGTATGTATTTAATATGAAAACCATGAGCATCACAAGATTGTCACAAGTCTTTCAATATTTTGTAAGAGGATTATTTTGTAGAGCATCAATTAAAATATTTTGTGAGAATTTTGTGAAATATCGTTCACTGCAAATGTGATAGCTTACTTTTTTGTAACAATAAAAATTGGAAAGATGGCTTTTTAAATGTACTTTTTGCAATGGAATGCCAATCATATTATTATGATGGATATTCCATGTTTTGCAAATGTACATTACAGTGTTATAGCGTGAGCAACCACAAAAGAGCAGTGGATTTATGAGATTTGGCAAAAATAAGTCTATCTACAGAAGGGGAAAGAAATAATTTACCACGGATAAGCAAGATGGTTGTACAAAATATATGACGAATCAAAAAATACACTTCCCCAACCCCAAATACATCCAATCTCACCCCAAACAAGAATCAGAATCTCTTAAAATAAACAGAAAGGAGAACAGCATAAAAATATTATAAATAATAAAATTTACAGACTTAGAATTTCCTGGAAAGCGTGACTTCAAACATGTTTATGGAACATTATAAAATTTATGGCAACAATGTACTCGTAAAGTGCCGAAGTAAGGCTCCATGACCAAATATTTTTTTATTCCTTTTCTCTCTCCTCTATAATTTCTACNGCACCATAAAAATATTATAAATAATAAGATTTACAGACTTAGAATTTCCTGGAAAGCGTGACTTCAAACATGTTTATGGAGCATTATAAAATTTATGGCAACAATGTACTTGTAAAGTGCCGAAGTAAGGCTCCATGACCAAATATTTTTTTATTCCTTTTCTCTCTCCTCTATAATTTCTACAAAGCATCCAAGCACAAATAGAAGCCTAGTGCACTAAAACAATTTTTCCACGATACAAAAAACTCTTAAAATGCACTACTCCACACATGCATGTCATCTAATACTCAAAAGATTCCAACCCACACAAGAATATTGATTATATATTTATAGAAGTTAAAAAGCTGCCTTTTAAATCAAAATTAGATTTAAATTTTGGCTTAAAATAATCCAAAATAATAATTTCACTAACAAACTTTTAAACTTCATTTTATCCTATCAAATTATTTCAATATCTGTGCTTAACTTATTAAATTATTGAGTCAAAATCTTAGAAAAATCTTTCCCTTAACTCACTAATGTGGCAACAAAATCTACATCTTCTATGCCATTCCTCTCCAGCCTCAAGCTCCTCAAGCTCTCAAACCCAAAAGAAAACGCACATTACAATCGCAACAAGCCCATATAATGCTTGGAACTAAATACTATCAAGAACCTTTGAAGCATATTTGATGCAAACTGAATGAATCAATCAATGATGAAAGTACACCTACAATTGAATCTTTTATACTCTTAGAATAGTAACACCTTACTCTAAATGAAGCAACAATACAACCTGACACTAGAATAGATTGTGTAACATGAGGCTGATCCACCTAATCATACTTTATAGTCTTCCCCTTAAAATGCGTCCTTTATTCAAGTAAGAAGCTAACATATTTAAGCTCCCCAAATCATGGCGCAAAAAAACATAATCCAATACTTAAAGTCCAACTTTTTGGTCTTCATGATGACCAACACAAACTTGCAAACCTTAAAGATCTTAGAATCTGCTAAAAAAAAGTATGCTGCAATGCACTCAAAGTCACGAGTCATCTCGAGAACTGATATTACAGCACATTTGAGTGCTAGGTTTACTCTAATATTGGAGAGGAGAATAGTATGTTGATATAAAGATGGGGAATTTACAAACATACCATAAAAAAATATTCTATTCACTTATCTAACACCTAAAACCTATTATTTACTATTCTACCACCTAAAACTTCTCTATTCATAAAAAATACCACTCCGTTACCTCTTATGTTAACACTCAGTTCGGCAAATCCTCTTCATCCCGTGCGACAACGCCACCTCCGTGATACATTTACAGATCGGGCTCTCCCAACTCCTACCATGCTGCTTCCTGGTTGTTCCACTGCTTCCAATCGTCATTTATATGCAGCTCTGATTTTTCTGCAGTGTGTGGAAATAGAAGGCACCTTGAGCTTATCCCTCTCACGAATCAGAGTGATAGATGCATCAATTACTTGATTTTGCCCTTTCTCTATCAAACTAGCAGAGATATTGACAGAGCATAATTTCGTCAGGTCATGCAACCACTTCTTTCCATGAATCTTCTCTGCAGATTTAGAAATCCATCAGATGGTTGAAGACGAGAAGGCCCGCGGAAGTAATAGAGCAATGAAGCATGCATACGAGCTGCAGATTTGAAAGGGATAAGATGTAAACAGGGGAGAAATAGATGCAGATAGAGTGGCATTTTTTAGGGTGTTAGGCCATTTTAGGTGGTATAATAGTAAAAAACATTAGGTTTTAGGTGTTAGATTGGTATATAGAATAGTTTTAAGTGGTATGTATGTAAATCCCCCTACAAAGATTTGAACCTTAGATCTCCACTTTAGAGATTAATACAATACCACTCAACAAAATGATTGGCGGTAAGAAAAAAATATGTTGATGCAAAAATGAATGATCCATCTATTCTAGAAGCTCAACGTTTTGATTAGAAAAAAGTTTTGGTAACTTGTGTATCAAGGGAAAATTTAGTCCATCCTTCACACTCCCTAAAAAGTGGTATCAACGCCAAAAATGTTAAGTTGGGATTGA
>JXCR01138244.1:117659-213174 GCA_002079205.1 Phalaenopsis hybrid cultivar
CTCTCGTCTTATCCACGAGGACAACATCAGCAAAAAGCATACACCAAGGTACATCCTTCTGTAAATGTCCAGTAAGACCATCCATAACTAAAGCAAAAAGATAAGGGCTTAAAGTCGATCACTGATGTAATCCAACAGAAATAGGAAAATATTTGGTCAATCGTCCTTCAGTTCGAACACAAGTAACAACTCGAGTATACATATCTTTAATGACTTGAATATAAGTCATATCAACACCTTTCTTCTCAAGAACTCTCCAAAGGATATCTCTTCGAGCCTTATTGTAAGTTTTTTCTAAATCAATAAAAATCAAATGTAGATTCTCCTTATTATCTTTGAAAATATCCATCAAACTTCTTAATAAATGTATAGCTTCCATCGTAGACCTGCCCGTCATAAATCCAAATTGATTATGAGAAATTTTTGTAATACGTCTTAACCTATGTTCAATTACTCTCTCTCATAATTTTAAAGTATGACACTTCAACTTAATTCATCTATAATTTGCACACTCTTGTCCATCCCCTTTATTCTTAAAAATGGGGACCAAAATACTTGACCTTCACTCCTCAGACATCTTTTTAGTTTTTAAAATAATATTAAAGAGTTTAGTAAGCGAAGAAACTCCCAAATCTCCTAAACATTTCAATACTTCAATTGAGATATCATCAGGTACTACAGACTTTCCACCCTTGGTTTTCTTTAAAGCCTCCTCAGTTTCTTTTTTACTAATGCGACGGTAAAAATGAAACATTTTATTATTATTAACTATATTAAGATCACTAAGGTCGATCATATTTTTAGAAACTTCATTAAAAAGTTTATCAAAATAACTCACCTACCTATGTTGAATATCTTATTTCTAAGAAAAACACCTTTTGACGTAATTCTCTGAAATTTCAATTAGAATAAATTTATTAATTTCAATTATAATTTTACTCAATTAATTTAAAATTATAGAATACTTTTAATGCACAACTTGACGTAATTCTCTAAAATTTTAATGTGCAATTACTAATTTTTAATGCTAACATATATGTTGATATAAATAATTTTTTGAGATAACTTTTACTAAGTTTACTAATTTAAAAATTTATTGTTAATTTTACAAATATATTTTAATTTTTATTAGTTATGTATTTAAATTTACTAATCACTGCTAAATTATAATATTTAAATTTTTACTAATCTTCTGGAACGAAGATTATTAAATATTACAAAATTTTATAAAGCCCTAAACCCTAAAACTTAAATTGCTCACTAAATAATTAAATTAAAATAATATTAAAAANAGAGATAACTTTTACTAAGTTTACTAATTTAAAAATTTATTGTTAATTTTACAAATATTTTTTAATTTTTATTAGTTATGTATTTAAATTTACTAAGCACTACTAAATTATAATATTTAAATTTTTACTAATCTTCTGGAACAAAGATTATTAAATATTACAAAATTTTATAAAGCCCTAAACCATAAAACTTAAATTGCTCACTAAGTAATTAAATTAAAATAATATTAAAAAAATTTAATACACTATTAAATCAAAATTTCAATTTTAAGAAAAAAAAATCAGTTAATGATTAAATTATTGAAAATGCAAATTAAAATTGTGTTTTAAAGAAAACTCGATTTTAATGTGTTTAGGTAAATGAAATTTCANATATTAAAAAAAATTTAATACACTATTAAATTAAAATTTCAATTTTAAGAAAAAAAATCAGTTAACGATTAAATGATTGAAAATGCAAATTAAAATTGTGTTTTAAAGAAAACTCGATTTTAATGTGTTTAGGTAAATGAAATTTAAAATTATGTTTATGTTCCAATTTAAAATTTAATTTATATCAAACTCTAACTATTTATCTAAGATAATTCAATGCCCCTTTCAAAATTTCATTACAGTCATCCTGACATTGCCACAAGGGAATAACTAAAGGATTTGCAATGAACACTAAAATAATTCTATCAAATGAGAATTCTTGATTTTCAGAGTTTAGTCCTACTAGTACCAATACAAATTGAAATTCTTTGACGAAATTATTTCTCCATTTTAAGCAGAAAAGGTCTTGTTTATTAGAATGCTTATGTAAATTTCTTTACAAATTTTTAATGATCAAATAGATAAGGATCAATTAATAAGATGTTGCTTATCACACTAATGCCGTACATTGCATTCAAATTAACACAATTGCTTATTTATCTTCAAGAAAGAGAATTACCAGATTCGTAACGAATACTAATAGATACATCATAAGCCAAGATATAATATCGCACTTTTTGGAATGGTTAAAAGGTATTGATAAATGCTAAATTCGTGCAAACATCAACTTTGATGAGCTAATCCAAGTCAACCACGCAAAGTAATCATACGAATAGCTCCGGGCATCCCCAATTACCTTTCAGTTCCCAAAATCCAATTTAGTCCCAAGGTAAGTAATAAGTAGTCAACACAAAAGATGTGAAAAACCTACAATTTTTTTTTATTATTTATAATCGACATATGTACATAAGGGACTGGTAAGTTATAAGTGGCATAGCTATTTTATTGCCCTCCCTTTTCCCAAATTAAAAAATTTAATTTCTAATTCCCTCATTTTTTTCCAAATTTAATTTGAAAAACTGTACTTAGATGTCGAAAAACAAATTATCATAAAATAATTATCGATGAAAAATCTTTGAACGTTAAGGATTTTGTTATTGGAAATTTGTCATATGGAGCAAATTTGAATAGGCATGCATTGGCTACTAGAGAAAAATCAAGCATAACGGTGTGGCAAATATGAAAAATTTCAGAATAATGAAGAAATAAAAGAATTCCGTACAAGTTCAAAGCTGTAGAACAATTAGAATTTAATGCTATACAACTAGATGAGAGTGGCACTTTGAGGAAAGTAATTATCTGCAGCAGAGCGAGAAGGCTGTATTAAATNCCCATATATCCAGCTTTAGCCACACCAGCACTATCTCAAACCATTCAAAGAAACCCCATTTCCATGAAAACAAATAAACTGGTAAGATTCCCACGGCATCTAGCTCAAAAAAGCGCCCCTTCCGAGTAGAAGTTTCGGAGCTTTCAACACACGCATTATAAAACCAAAACCTAATTCGATTATTGGTCAATTTAATATATCCGACTCACAAGAAAATACAAAGGAATACCAACCAAAATCCGATCAACTATCAAACCAACCACCCAACAAACTGACAAAACAGCCCCAATAATTCAATCAGATAAATCCAAAACAAGAATTTCCAAACAGCGAACCCATTCCCATACAGCTCCGACCGAAGCCCCGAAAACAATCCACACAGTCAGCAACAGCTCCTCTTTTCAGCGCCAGTGTTCTCCGGCAACACAGAATGTCAGACAACTTCCATAGCGCTGCACGCAGAACATGTGAATCCGCCAAAACCCTAGCTTTTCCTTTCACGCACCGCTGGTGAAAAAGAAGAGAACTAGATTGGCTTCTACACAATCGTTCCTTCGTTGTAGACGCATTGAAACTGAGGTTTGCTTTTGGGCTTTTGCGGAGGGAGAATCTTTGATTTTTTTTTGTTTATTATATATTTATGGAATTTTTTGCTGATAAAGTGATTTTAATAGGATCATAGTTGTAGTTAAATAAATGTCTGAATCTGAAAGATTTTAATTTCATAGAAATAGAAAGATGACAATAAATATAAAATGAATTTTTAGTTTTAGAATTAGGGTTTATTGATTGTTGCTTTTGTTATTATAGAAATATAAAAACATATACTTTTTGTTTGTACATTTGATAATAATTAGTTCTATAATTTATTTTAGAATCCTAATTAGGGGTGTAAACGGGTTTAGCATGAGCTAGTTGAGTTTCTGTTCGTGTTCGATTTGTTTGGATCAATGACTGTTTGAAATCGGCTCGTATTTGAAATAGACTCGTAGAGATTCTGATTTTGTTTGGCTCAATATTGCTTGAAGTTGTTTGAAATTTTTCGTGCGTGGCTCGAAATAGACTTGCTCGTTTGTTTGCTTGATTTTAGCTTGAATTAGCTCAAGCTAAGCTCTTGAGCAAGAATTCCTTATTTTCCTACATCTAAAGCTCTAAGGCAGTAAGTAAAATTTTCCCATTTGTTTTGGACTAAATAAATGTAAGAGTAAGAATTTGTTTGGGGCGGCGGTACAGCGACACCGCACCGCAGTTTTGTCTTTGACAGTTTTTTCAAAAACAATTGCTGTTGAAATTTGTGTTTTTCTCACATGTCTGGGCTAAGTGCGGTTGCAGCTTTCTAGCTACGGTCAGCTTCTTTTAAAAAAAAATTATAATAGTCACCGCAATTTTTGAACAACTAATTATTGTATAGTAGCTTAACATATGTTATTTAATAAGCTACGGCTACCCCAAACAAACCCTAAATGTGGGATATGAACGGGAGAATGGACCCAACAATTCCTATATATATACCAATTTAAACAAATATAAAACATGGTGCTTTACATTTTTTTTGGGCATTTTACACACAAAGGAGTCAATTCCTATGTATTTGCATATCTAACATCTAAACTTTACTTTTTTACATTTATATATCTAAAATCTCTTATATGTATTTATATTAAATATGGTATAAAAAATTAACATAAAAATAATAGAAGTAAATATTATTATTTAATCATTTCGATTCAAAATGAGTCGAACATGACCTACAAACTTGAAACATGCTAGCCAATTCGGGGGCGGGTTCATTTATATACATACTCGCCAATTCCTATATATTTACATATTTAACATCTAGACAAACATAAAACATGTATTTACATATCTAGCACCTAAACTTTACTTTTTTACATTTATATCACCAAAATCTCTTATACATATTTTTATTAAATACAATATAGAAAATTAACATAAAAATGATATAAGTAAATATTATCATTTAATCATTTCGAGTCAAAACGAGTCGAACATAAACGAACAAACACATGTTCGTGTTTGGCTCAAAAAAATTAGTTGTGTTCAACTTGTTTGTTTAACAACGAATCAAATTTTGCGAATGACGAGCTTTTTTAACCACCCTAATTAACACTTCAATTATATATTTTTTCTCTTTAGTTTTTTTGGGGTTATTTACATACATATTACAAAATTTGTATGCATTTACATATTTAGCATCTAAACTTCACATTAGAAATAATTTAATTATATTTTTTTAAAAAGTAAAATAGATCTTTTCATGTATAGCTTTACCACATCAAATAAATACATAAGATTTGGGGGGTATGCATGTAAATTTTCCAAATTTTTTTATTGTGTTTTTAAAGTTTTACTTCAATGAGATAGAGAACAGCTCAAATTGAGTTAATATGAAGTAGCTATTATANCTGCCGCATGGGAATAACTAAAGGATTTGCAATGAACACTAAAATAATTCTATCAAATGAGAATTCTTGATTTTCAGAGTTTAGTCCTACTAGTACCAATACAAATTCATTCTTTGACGAAATTATTTCTCCATTTTAATTACAAATTTTTAATGATCAAATAGATAAGGATCAATTAATAAGATGTTTCTTATCACACTAATGCCATACATTGCATTCAAATTAACACAATTGCTTATTTATCTTCAAGAAAGAGATTTACCAGATTCGTAATGAATACTAATAGATACATCATAAGCCAAGATATAATATCACACTTTTTGGAATGGTTAAAAGGTATTGATAAATGCTAAATTCATGCAAACATCAACTTTGATGAGCTAATCCAAGTCAACCACACAAAGTAATCGTACGAATAGCTCCAGGCATCCCAAATTACCTTTCAGTTCCCAAAAGCCAATTTAGTCCCAAGGTAAGTAATAAGTAGTCAACACAAAAGATGTGAAAAACCTACAATTTTTTTATTTATTTATAGTCAACATATGTACATAAGGGACTGGTAAGTTATAAGTGGCATAGCTATTTTATTGCCATCCCTTTTCGCAAGTTAAAAAATTTAATTTCTAATTCCCTCATTTTTTTCCAAATTTAATTTGAAAAACTGTACTTAGATGTCGAAAAACAAATTATCACGTTAAGGATTTTGTTACTTGAAATTTGTCATATGGAACAAATTTGAATAGGCATGCATTGGCTACTAGAGAAAAAGCAAGCATAACGGTGTAGCAAATATGAAAAATTTCAGAATAATGAAGAAATAAAAGAATTCCGTACAAGTTCAAAGCTGTAGAACAATTAGAATTTAATGCTATACAACTAGATGAGTGGCACTTTGAGGAAAGTAATCGTCTGCAGAGCGAGAAGGCTGTATTAAATAAGGACATAGATCTTGACAACAAAACTGGTGAATGCTGAGAAGAGGAATTGACCAAATATAGGATTAGAATTAACTTTTAAAATTGCATCATAGAGGGTTTAACGATATATCTCCAAAATTAGAACAATACAAATTCATGAAAACACATCAAACAACATTTCAAATGACAAAAAAGGTTTATAGACATAGCTACAGTAGAAAGAACTTGATGATTCTGAAAAATCCAAGCCATAGTGAGTAATCATAAGTTTGTCTAAAATGAACTAGGCAGATCAAATCTCCCCTGCACAGTAATACACNGATTCACCAAGCTTATTTTCCAAATTGATTAGTCGGGCTGGTCCACTTATTTAATTGTCGAATTGATTAGCCACGTCTCTGAGTTGAGTTCATCTGTAAAACTAGATGGTCGAATTGACTTGGTGAGTTGATCAATTAAATTGATTGGCCAATTTATCTGGTCGTGTCGATCCATTGAATCGAGATGACAAACTAAACTATTTTGTTAGAAGTCATCTCACTAGTCGACCTCTATTATGTTGTCTTGAAATGTTCAAAATAGGCTTAGATTTCAGTCACACTTTAGGTGCAATGTTTTAGCTTGGGGTCGATTTAGAATGCTTGACTATACATATTTGAGTCGTGGATTCTTTTATCTCATTCATAGTGAAACTAGAAAAAAATAAAAGAATAAAATCTTTATAAATTCAATAATAGCAACATTGAAATATACGCATTTATTTATGACGTTAGCATATTTTGACTTCTTTTTTTTGTCCCATGTTATTCTCTATAAATAGAAGGTAAAGTATTCTTACTTTTTCGTAATGTTGAACTATCCCTCTCTTTTCTTTTTTAATCCAGTGCTTGTTCCTTTTTTCGTGAAAAATCGAGGATGCTCTACTTGAGAAAATCATCATTCAATGAGTGAATCTGATGACCACCCTTTTTAGCAAAAGCAGGAAATATGAGAGCTTCGAGAAAGAGAATGAGATAAAGTATATATTGAGAAATAGGAGTCTAAGTCCCCATGGATGGGACTTCTTTTACTCACCCTATTACAGGGCCTTCAATTGTTGTCGAGTGTCTGCCTGTTATAAAGCCATTGTCTGATGTTGAGACCCCAACTACTTTGGACTTTAGACTCCCAAAATATGATAGAGCCTTCATTACCTTAATATGAGCTAGACAAATTCAAGCGAATGAGCGTCTTATCAATCTCTTGGAATATTTCAGAGTGTAAGTTTGAAAAATGTGTTCATGATATTAATTTAACTAGTAATTTGATATGAATGAATTGATTTTATATTACAAGTCACTCTGAGTGAACTTAGGAGTGAAGGGTGATATGTTGATCAACACATTTAATTAAAGATTGTTGTGAAGTCAAATATAGTTGATGATATTTGCACAAATATTTATTAGAAAGATCAATTCTTCGCAAGAGATTTCTGAGGATATCGTCCTTCCTCTTGCTAAGTTGTCAAACTTTGGCAATCCTAAAGTTAGAGTGGCAATGCCACCTACTGAATGTATGAATTTATTTGTTGTTTGGATCATTTTGTTCGCATTTTGTTACTTGAACTATGTGTATTCTACTGTATACATTCTTTTTGGATCAAATTCAAGTCAGAACTGAGAAAGTGTTGCCACTCCTCTCAAAATCCAAATTATTGAGACAAATGATATCGGTGTCTTTGCTTAGAGAGATAATTCCAAGATACACAACTACTTTTATTACCCCAAAATAAGTGTGGACGTGGAAATTTTAAGAGTCATGAGTTATTTTCATGATAAAATAATTTAAATATGGCTTCAATTTTGATAAGGTAAATTCTCAAAACAAAATATCTTAATTGAAAAATTATTTTGATGAAATGAAAAGAATAATCTTTCACATAAATGATAAGCTTTTGATTTTTTTCATAGATATCTTGAGTCTACAAAGTTGGATCAATTTATGGCTAGGGTTGAATTTGTTCTAAAGTGGTTGAATTCCTCTTGAAATTGTCAACAATTTTAATTTTTTGTTTTTGCTTACTTCTTTTATTAATAGAGGAAGATATTTTTATAATAAAGATAAGTTGTAAAAGTCACTATACTCTTTCCTTTATCTATTACAATGAAAATATTTTTATGTTGTTTTGCCAATCTAATGTGAATGGTTTGATAAAATTTTTAATTAATTAAAAACATTATTTTGTATAATGGCCTTATAATCATAATTATTTGCATAATTATTGTCTTGCCCTTACATTTTCACATTTATATTTAAGTTTTAAAATTTCATATTTTTTTAATTCGTGAAGCTTTAAAAGTTTTCTTTTATTTTCTGTCTTCTTCCTCAAGTTTCCTAACCAAGATGGGTTCTACCTTCTATAATAGTTTACACACGTTCACCACATATGAATTCTCTAGCCAATTCAAGATGGCCACATAGATAGGAACTTGACGTAGTTGAAGTTCACATTTGACCACTCCATTAAAATTAAAGCTACTAAGAAAGGTGAAATCCCAAGTCTGAAAATTAACTAGGTGTTAGTTTTTATACCTAATTTTTTATTAATATTTTGTTGATATGGGAGTTAAATTTGAATAATAGCTTTCTAAAGGAGGAATTATCACTTTGAGCTATTACCAATGATGTGTTGATGCCTCGATATGAAGTTATGTTATTTTAGCATATCTTAGGTTGATTGGATTGTCAAAACTTAAACGATAAAAATCAATAAGTCACACTGATAATAGTGGTCCTAATTTTATGATAGTTCATAACATTATTTTTATAATTAGGTCAGTGATATTGAAGTCTTAATGGAATTGGCCATATCTTTTTCCTTATTTTTAAAAATTTAGAAGATGCAATATCTTCTAAATTCTATTAAAAGAAACTAAAGTAAGCTTATACTGGTTAAAACCTAAGTGTTGTATCGGTAATGGTCTATCCTATCAAGCACTAAACTCCATTTATTTATAGTTATTGGACACCTCATCATATATATTTAGCTCTTTATAGCCTATCTTATTGTCATAGTTTCTACATGTTTGAGTGAATTGAGTGAAAAATATTTAAAGTTAAAATGTGTATAAAATTGTGTTATTTTATAGTTTTATTACAATCTTTAAATTAGTTTTGACATGGGTAAAAGACTTGATGGAAAAAAGCAAATTTTGAGGAATAGTGTCACATCACTAGTCAAAGCATCATAGTGCTAGTACTGTCATTTTGAAGAAAAAAGTCTGAGAGTGCAACAATTCAACTTTGTGTTTGGAGCTCTACAATGTTATAAAAACAGTGTCACATCACTCAATTAGCTGTTTCACAGTGCCAGTGATGGCTAAATAAGGTTATCATTTGGCAGCTCATCGTCTCACTACAAAAATTAGAGCACCATAATCACAAAGGATAAGCATCACAACTCTAGGTCAATAACACTACAATGCTAGTGATGTCTAGATATGAGAAAGAAAACCAAGAGCTTGACGTCGTAGAACCAATATTTAACGTTGTGGCATTATAAGCCAAGCATTGTAGGGTTTGAAGAGAAGCACAACATCACCATATCTTGAAAAAAAAAAACCTTAAAGATATAGAGCATAACATCATAATATTATGTTTTGAGTTCCATAGCACTAGTTTGCATCAATGTAGTATGATGACCCAATAGAATGATTTCAAATCAATTTTAAAATGTGATTGATAGCTAAGAAGCAATTTTTGGAGTAGTTATAGTAATTATAATATGTACTAGAGTACATGGGGATTTTATAAGTGAGTGCAAACTTGGAGTGTAAGTGAGTAGAAAGAGTGTGTGTATAAAGCAAAGGAGAATTTTGATGGATCATTTAGGAGAGTCAGAAGAGCCAAAATTTTATGAAATCTTTGTTCTTTTTTGTATTTCCCTTTTTGTACTCTAATATTTTATGATAAATGCAAGTTTATTGTTTGATTATGTGTAAAACGAGTATGAGCTATGTGTTTGTAGATTTTATTTATTAAGTTTTTTACAATATTTTGTTCAAGTTTAATTTTCAAACGTTATTCACTTTCCATCAGCTTAATTGAGTAGGTATAGTGATCATGCATTTTTTGCAAACTTAATTTTATGTACATATTTCACAAGGTTCATTAGAGAATATAGGAGAGAAGTTGATAGTTATTTGAGTAATGTAGGATACATCTATTTGAATTTCTTCAATCTTAAGAGAAAAATTAAAAAAAATGTAATTTATTTTAACAATTCATATAAGTTTATAATGAACTAATAGAGGGATTAGTTTTTATAAGTTATCAAAGCAAATTTGAAAATAAAAATTATTCTTGATTGACTATGAATAGTAAATTAACTCAATTGGTTGTAGAAAATTTAAAAACATAGTAATAAATCCAAGGTGAATGTTGTAGGAAACCAGACTTATAACCTTTACTCCTATACCTACAACTCAGGTTGGAAAAATCATAATAATGTCTAATGGAACAATAACTATAATCAAGGTGTAGGAAACTAGAAGTGGGGGAACACTCAAGCAAACCCCGTAGATAGTTGGAATAACCAAGACAGTAATAATTAGAGACAACTTTACCCACTACATTCACTTCTAATGCACAACCTAAGAAAAAGGGACCATCTTTAGGGGAGATTTTGTTACAATTGGAGAACCAATTACAAAGCCAAGTTGGAGCCACAAAGAGTATTGAAAACCAAATCAGACAGTTGACAAACTCAATGAGGGACGCAATCAATAAAATGAAGTGAATACAAAGGAGCAGAAGGTGGATCAATGATGAGCTATTAGAGCAAGAAGTTAGAAGGAGGAAGATAACCATAGGAGAGAGAGAGAGAGAGAGAGAGAGAGAGAGAGAGAGAGAGAGAGAGAGAGAGAGAGAGAGATAAACCTGTTGAGATAGACTTAGGAAAACTTGCTGACATGCATAGGAAATGTGTTTAGTAGATGTCTTATTTTTATCCATTTTATGTTCAATTTAAGCTTTATAGAATGTTATAGTGATGTGTTGCAGGATTCAGGGAAGGAAGTTCATTAGAGCTTGAAATATCTCAAAAATGACGCTAAGTGACGAAGTTGTGCCTAGGTTCCAGGACTGGGCGCTTATGCACTAGAGCTGGGCGCCTAGGTCCCAAGTAGGCTCAACTTTAGCAATTTTCATCTCCTAGACAGTGCACATGGAAAGTAGGTGCCAAAGCTTAGAAAGTTTGCGCCAATGACCTAATGCCTAGGCGCTTAAGCGCCCGAAGAAGAGAAGGATCATCATGCAAGAAAAGCAATTATAAAGTAGGCATCACGATAATGGCACCTGGGCAGCATATATTGGGCACTTAGGTGTTGCCTTTGGGCGCCAGTTTCCTCTTAGATTTTGTCCAAAATACAGAGCGTACAGAAAGTAGGCATCGTGAATGCAATGAGTAGGTGTTGCATGCAGAGCCTCTAAGCACTGCACACGGACGCCTATAAACCCGAAGCTATAAAGAGATATTTTGTGTCTGGCACCTACGCACCACAAAACAATGCCTAGGTACCACAGACTAGCACGTAGGCGCCAGTTCATGTGATTTGATGGTTTTTTAAGTTTGGACGCAACTCTTCGTCGGTAGAAGTATATAAAGGCTCCATACAAATGAATATAAAACTTTTCTAGCCTATTTTAAGCATGGAGCACAAGAAGGAAATCTAGAGCAAGATCTAACAAGTTGTCTAAGTGAAGAGAGGAGAGTGATTTAGAGATTCATTATGTATAAATCTTGTTGTTTGTGTATCATCATTCTATTATAAAATAGGAAGGAGGTATTCACATTGAACTTGTTTTTATTAAATTGGATTCCATCTGTAGACTTCTGAGTATAATTTCTTTCTATAATATAATGAATGTGTTGTTGAGCTTACGCATGAGTAGTGAGTAGTTCTCTAATTTCTTCTTTGTAATGTAGGAATGTTTGGTTTGCATTGTCGTTGTGATTCATAGTGAAACTTTCAACTAGTGTTGGGTTAACTTTGAATTCTTCATTTACTTTTAATCTAACCATTTAAAATGTTAAAGCATATCGTGAACTTAGAAATTCAGAAGAGATCATAGTGAACAATAAAGTTAACCACATAAACTCATTGGAATAGAAATATTGCCTTTAAATTTGTGTAAACTAGAAAGAGAGCTTTTAAGTCTTGGGTTTATCACTAGATTTAGGAAAGAAAACAAGTGCAATAGCCAAACTTTCTTAGATCATCGGAAGGGGATAAAGAAGATTTTTCTCATGTTTGACACTTTTAGTAAAATCAATATGATTAGGAAGATTTTTCTTTGAAAGAGTCACCTTCTAATTTCACAACGGAATAGGATCACCGGATTCGAGAAAACCAAAACAAAAAAATTAAGAAAGCACAATCAAAGCAACCGGAAAAGCACACAAGAATTTTACGTGAAAAAAACTTGAAAAATGAGAAAAAAAACCACAAAGTCACACCACCACAAATTTAACTATGTAATTCACAAAATTTTACAAATGACACACACAAGTTTCTTCTCCAAACTCACACGAAGAAGCTTACAAGACTTACACCAACAATGTTCTCTCTCCAATCTGACACAAAAGTCATGCTAAATCACCATAATCTACCTCTTTGTCACTCCCACCATCACCAGAATGCTTGTCGAAGAAATCAGAAGAAAGAAATAGCCAACAACACCTTAGCACACTCGAAATCAGCTTAAAACCAAAATCCCGTGTACTAACCACACCGTTCGCTTAGGTGCCTAAACTTAGCGCCTAAGTACTGTCGGCACTATTTTAGTTGTGGTTTTGGCCATTGGAAGCTGGTCAGCTGCCATAATCGGAATCCCATCGCTAGCTTCGGAAAAATGTTTAATTTATATTTATATATAAGTTTAGAGAAATATGAAATCAAACTGATTCAATATATTTCATAGATCAAATGAAAGAGCAATATACCTCAAACATGTATTTATCCCGAAAGATAAACACAAGACTTGAGGGTGAGAATCGATCAAATAAACTAAGAAATATATGACATTCGTTTGGTCTGCGAAAACAATTTTATTTGTCGACAAGTTTCCCTATTTAATATGAAAAATTAAATAGGGTTTATATTAAGCTGGGTTCGGAAAAGTTTCCTATAAGGGCAAGCCCCTATAATTAATTATATCTTAGATAATCAAAGTCACATAAGAAAACTCTTGATAAAAATCAGGGAATATAATCTTCAAAGAGGTCGAAAGGATAAGACCTTTCAAAGAGATTGGACAAAGAGGTGTAAAAGGGGAATGACTCAAATTTGGAACATTTTATTGTAAAGTCCAAAGGAGGAAGAACTAGGGGATGTCATAGATCCAGAGGAGAACCTCAGTGAATTTCGAGTTTATCCTATTGTTTGGCTTCGGTTTTGAGGAGAAATTATCTAAATGTTTTATATTACAAATTTTATTTGTTTATAGTTTACATTCATGTGAAATGATCACACAAATAGCCTGGAAGATGTAAGGATTTAGGTCGTGACGAACGACAACCTCAGAATCCTAAGACGAGTTAGGGATTATATTGTACATCAGAGCTATACAAAGGCCTAAAGATAAGTTAAGGAATTATGTTGCATAAGCAAACAACCTCAAAGTCCTATGGCTTGTTGTTTAAATCTAAGGAGAGATATGTTGTTGTAGATCCTCTTGCTGATGAAGATGACTGTGCTGCCCACAATGCTAGCTCTAAGCTCCTCGTCATGACGAGTTTAAGTTTTCTAATGTATCAGATTATGATGTCAAATCAAATGTTCATATGGATCAAATGTTCATATGGTTATGGCCCTTTAAATATTATGGGGCATATTAAAGTTGATTAGAGCGACACCGATTAGGATCCTACGGTTGCCTCGTTCCGACACCACTATTTTCTTTCGGATTCACTTAGTCCAAATGAATTTACTAAACTCAACTTAATGAGTTTCATACTTTCATTTAGACCGTGGGAAATCTCGTTAGCAACCGTAGGTTACCTCCTCCGAGGGATTCCCGATTATCCGATAGAGGCGTTTTAATTTAGTTGCAATTGTTATTTTATGATGTTTGTGATTAAATTTTGAGTTGTCTTATATTTTGAATGTTGTGGCGGTGAATTTTAATCTTTTTAATTTTTAATTTTTATTTTGGTTTTATGGCTATCCTAGCAGTTTTGGTTTTCATGCAGGGTAACATTGTTGTTTACATGCAAACTCGAGACAAGAAGTGCAGAAAGGCAAATGCATTAATTTAAAAGCGTACTTGTCGATTCTTCTCGTTCCTCCACCTGAAAGGTTAGTACTTGCAAAGCATGTATATAATTTTGTAGGGAATTTAAATTGCAGAAGTAGATGAAGGTTTAGCTACCAAACCCCAAGTTATTATTTTATTTAATCTCAGAAGATCCTAGTAAATGATTTTAGAATAAAATATAGCAAGTTCAATCTGCCCTTCAGAATGTCCAATAGATTTCAAAATGTTCGAGGCATGACCCTGGACCATTTTGAAGATCTCTTGAAGTATTTCAAATTCATTTTGGACTTATCATACCGTTCCATTAATCATCTGAGGTTGAAGTGTGACTACTCCTTTGCTCAGTGAAACTTGACAATTTAAAGGTTATGTGAAGATCTCCCGAGGAATTGTGATGTGAGATCTCCCGAGGAATTGATGTTTCATTTAAAGGTTATGTGAGTGAGTGCCCCTAAGGCAAGTTTAGGTCATATAAAGATTATGATGCCCACAATTAAAGCCAGGCTTGTAGTGTTTAAAGATGTTAATCACCAATCATGTTATCTTTTAAATCCGATCAATTGAATTTAGACATTAATTCTAGGTCACTACCAAGCCTTTAACAATCATAATATATAGAATGATGATTATCAAAATTTTGATTTAAGTAATATGTATTCTTATTGAATGATCACATCATCCTCAACTTTGGGCTCGAGAAAAGTAAATTATCATCTTTTCTATCTTAAGCCCATCACTTAAGAATCATTTGATTTTAGTTGACTTCCAATTATGAAGATTAGGAGAGTTATGATTTTGTGGATGTTGTGCAAGGGTGGTGAGTGAGTTTCTACCTTTTAATCTCATTGTGTTTCAATCACCCAAACATGTTTATTAAGATCAAAATTACCCATTTTCCCTTGGTTAATCTTAAATTTTGACTAAGGCACCAAAGTCTAAAATGACTATTTTGCCCTTGGGGCATAAACATTTCACATCATAACTCATTAACCATGACTCAAATGACTTTGGGGGTTTAGAGTGTCATATCCATGAGGTAATTATAATGTTACAGGATAATATGTGGACTTCTCAAAATTTAATTTTAAAATTTATTTAAACCCAGAAAATAGGTTTTTTTTAGAAATTGATTCATTTAACTTTCCAAGGTAAATTTTTTATTTATGAGAAAATTATTAGAGGTTTCACTAGATCAGAGAAATACTTAGACAAAATTTCATGATTTTTGAATTAATTTATTATTATTATTATTATTATTATTATTATTTAATTATTAATAAGTTTCAATGGTTTAATTAAATAGAAAATAATGTTTTAACTACCAAAATTATTTTTATATTTTTATTAGACTCCTCTGAGTTCATAACTCTTAGAGAATCAAATTTTGTATTTTCATGGTTTTTTAATTTAATCATTATAATTATTTTAATGGGAAAATAAAGAAAATTCATTTTTTAAGCTTTTAAAATTTATTTTAATTTAGGAAAATTAGAAAAAGTATTTTGAAGAGTCCCAAGTGATCAGGAAATCATTATGAATATTTTGAAATATTTTAATATTTTTGGGATTTTTAATTATTTTTCAATTTCAAAATAAAACTAAAAAATTAAGTATTTCTCTAAAAACAATTTTTATATTTCCCAAGTGCTTCTGATTACAAAGGACTCAGAAAACCACTTTTCATAATTTTCCCAAGTGTATTTGATTTAATATAATTATTTTTGTACAAAAATACAAGTTTTCTTAGAAAATCAACTTTAATACTTGAACTTAATCAAATAATTTTCAAATTTTTACAGTGGATAAACATGATTTTTATGAACAATGTGGGATTGATTGTCAACTTTTGATAAGTATATAATTTACAACAGTTAACACAAGATATTTACATTTAATTAAATATAGAAATTTACACGATAAATCAAGACATCATGATATTTTTCCTAGACTTCTCTGATCATAGGAAACCTACTAACCCATAATTTTCCAAATGATATTTTAATTTATATAATTAAAATAGTCAAAATGGTCACCCTAGATTGAAAATTAGGGCTAGAAACATAGAGGTGTCCTCTGACCTTGGAAAAATCAGAGGACATAGCCTCTGTGATGAGAAATAAACCATCAAAATTTCAAGCCATGGTGAGCAATGTTTGATTACAATGAATTAAAATACTTCAGAGGGTATTTGCTTCATTAAAAATAAGGGAATAAGCAAATAATTTTTATCTTTAGTCAACATTATTCTCCTCTGTTCACTGAGCAAGAGTGTATTTTTCTTTTATTTTTATGATTTTTCTGGAGAAAGATATAGATTTTTGAAGTTTATGCATTTAAAATAATTCAGAAAATCCATATTTTTCTACTTATCCACAACCTACGACGGCTCCAAACTCAAACGTGGCGCTCCGCTATTCGACGCCGCCATCCACCTCAGCTGCCACGTGGCCCGCCTTTTCGCACCAAGAGTTGGTCCGGCTTAATCTCCTCCGTTGATGAAATAAATGCGCGATCGAACGATTCTCCGTTATCATCCCCAAGTGACCTAACTCGAGAATCGTTCACACTAAAACCTTAAGATCTTCATCTAGACTCAACCAAATCACATGAGGTTTGTTTCTAAACCTTCATCTACTCAAGATGAACACATCTATATGGTTAATTAAGTATGAAATCGAGCCATCACAAATGGAGAATCAAAAGAAGCTTGAGCTAGGGTTAGAGCTCAATACCTTTATCTAAGAGGGGAGGCCTCAATCAGATGGTTGTGGTAGCTTTGATTGGATCCAACGAATCTCCGGATGAAGTCTTGTGCCCTGATGAATTGTCTAGATATGATTTCGATCAAGGTGGATTTCAGGTGTTGGCCTAGAGCTGTGCTAGAGGCTGTTTCAGAGAGGGCTTTGATGGGGAACCAACTCCTCTTGCTCTAGGGATGGTGTGTGCACAATTAATTTTTGAGTTTGGTGGACTGTTGAGCGATGTCCTGGTCTGAGCTGAAAGTTTGAGCTGAAAATCAATCTCTCACAGTGGGAATTAGAGGGGGAAGATGATTGTATTAAGCTTAAGGATGCTTGGAGAGTCTCTGGTGAGATTTTGGCAGAGTTTCCCAAAGAATTTGGAACTCTCCTCTCTTTGGCCATGGAGGGGTTGATTAAATAGAAGAACTTGGGCTGGCCACCAGGGCCAATTGATGGGTGCAAAAATGGTGCTTAGGTGGAGGGCTGAGGAGCTCTAAGGAGCCATTAGGATGAGTTGGCTTCTATGGTTGAAATTGTGTTTGATTTAAGGGTGGTGGCTCTCTGTTTTAGAGTTTTTTTGCCACTAAGCCTGCCGTCTAGGTGGTCAGGTGAGCCAGGGAGAGGGTTAATTATGGTTAACCCTCAATGACAATTGATGATGGAGGAGATATTTTTTGTTAAGGCCCAAAAATGGGATAAGATCCCTTAAATTAGGGGACCCTTAGTCCATAGCTCACCAAGCTGGTTTAAGGTGGTTTTGTCTGGTCAATAGAGTGTGTTTAGTGGCTGTAGAGACTTAATTTGGTGACTTTAGCATGACTAAGTCAATTTTGATGAAGGGGTTAAATTTGGGTCAAAATGGCTAGAAGTTGGGTTTGGGTTAGGCTAGCCATGACATTGAGCTCAATTGATTGACCAATATTGTGTAGATGATTGTCACAAGAGGTTTTGAAAAGGTTTGGAGTGATTTTGAATTGATTTGGAGGTTCAATTAGAGGGATTTTGGGCATTTGGTCAATTTGGGGGTGTTGGGTTAGACTTGGGTCTAGGTTGGGCTAAGGTTGGGTTAGGTCCAAATTGATGGTTGAAAATGGTCTATAGGAATGTCATGAAGAGTTCTCAAAATCAATTGGGTGTCAATTTTGGGGTTAGAGCATTCAATTTGGTGGAATTTGGGGACATAACCAATTTGTGTCAAATTTGGGGATTTTAAATGAGGGTTGAAATTAAGTGAAATTGAGGCTTGACCAAAGCCAATTGAATGTCCAATTTGATGTGTAAGATTGTTATGAAGAGTTTAGGATTCAAATTGGGGCAAATCGAGTAGGTTATGGGGTTCAATTTGGTGGGGTTAAGTCATAGGGTCAAAATCGGGGGGTTTGATTTGGATCAAAATTGAGCTCAAAGCATGGATCAATTGGGCTTGGATTTAGTTTGGATTGATCATATGAAAGATGAATTTTAGTTTAGAATTGAAATTAGGGAGGATTGGAGTAAAATTGACCCGTTATCATCCCCTAAGGTATCGAGGACGACTCTCCGTTATCATCCCCTAAGGTCAAGCAGTCCTATGGGGACTCTCCTTGAGATCCTCCATACTGACCCCACCTACTAAATGCTAGAGGTTAGGACCAATATGTGAAACTTCAAGTTGAGCAAAGAGGAGTTTAGAATTTCTACTGGTGACTTTTAGTTTTCTAGGAATGGTCATCGGGAAAACCCTATGGCTAGACCCTAGGCTACTAAAGAAGAAAAACTGAACCTCAACCAAAAGTAAGGTCAACAAGTACCAAGCTCACAATATCGACACCCATAAAATGGGCTCCTATGTGCCAATAGACAGGTGGTTTCTCAGGAATAAGAGTAGTACCCGCTTTTATGGGATGCTTAAGCACCCATGGCTGGCGTCTAGGCGCTTGTCTTAAACTTGCTTGGAATGTTTTGTCTCCACACACATCATAACACACCAATGGAAGATCCTACTCTCAAATTTAAGAGAGGTTTCTTGAACTTTGTGCCACATTTCACTATAACACTTTTCTCATTCTCAATAAGGAATAAGGCTAAAATGTAGCTTAATTCCCTAGCTTCTAGATTTATCAACACCTAGAATGAACTGGCCCAGAGGTTCATAGTGAAATATTTTCCACCATCCAAAACGACAAAACTTAAGAATAATATTACTTCTTTTAGCCAATTCGATGGGGAGTCTATATATGAAGCCTAGGAAAAGTTTAAAGTACTCCTTAGAAAGTGCCCCTACCATGCATTATCAAATCGGCTAATCATTCAGCCATTCTATAATTATTTTATAAGATCCATTAGGTCCACCATAGATGCCGCAACAGGAGGTTCTCTCATGTCCAAACCCTATGATACGGTTTATATATTGACCAAGGAGTTGACAACTAATAACTTCCAATGGTTATTAGACATAGTGAACCTTATAAAGGTAGTCAGTGTTCATGACACAAACGTTTTATCTATATTGATATCTCGTGGTGGTTATCTCTAGGAAGCTAGATCATTTAAGAGTTGAATACACCACTAGGATCACCAGTCATAGAGGAGAATGGTTATGGACAACTGATAAATCCACATAATAAGAGTAGTATGAAACGATAATAATTCAGAATCTCAACCAAAAGATCTCTTAAAATGTGTAACATGGTTGAGGGCCTACTTCTAAATCCATCAAATCAAATGTGAAACTTATGGAATCAATCAAGGTATAACAATCCATCTCATATCTCCCCCATACCAATCTTAAAGGTACTCTACAATCCAATTCTTAGCATCAACCACATGAAAGTCAAAGCTTAGGTAGAATTGTTTAACAAGAATCTTATAAAAAAAATGTATCACTTCTCAGGCATCTCATCAACCTGATTACCAAAATACCTTAGAACCAAAGATATTTTTACTCAACATTAAGGCTATCAAATAACATCATCATTATTGAACTTGTCGTATTCGGCTCTTTAAATACCTTGTGTTCGATTAATTCATTAAGACAATAAATCGAACATGAATATTTTTTAGCTCAATTTATAAATGAGCCAAGCACGAATAGACCTTTAATTGATCTTGTTTGACTCAAATGAATTAAATAATAAAATGTATAATATTTATTAAATATGTCTAAATTGATTTTATATGTTGCAATTTAAAAAACAATAAAATTTATTATTTTTAGACTAAGCACGCTAAATTCAAGCCGCAAATCACAAATGATAAAATGAATTCAAATTGAGCTAAATATTAACATGCAAATCAGTAGCCATTTTAAACAAGAGCTGATTTTGAATAACACAAACTTTGAACAGAACGAAAAACTTTAGGCTCGCTCAAGCTCAAGGTCGTTTGCATCCCTATTCAATATAAATTTCAAAGATAAAATATATCCTCCATTAACCATCCATTCATATGAACATCTTAAACTTTCCTTTACCCTAATATCTATGATTATCCTTAGAATAAGAGACAAAGGATTTCATACTCTAATTCCCTCTTCCAAGAGAAAGAGGAGCTCTCCTTTAATCAATCACTTTCATATCAAAGGGTAACTTCATTGAATCAATTTTAGTTCTTAATCACCTTCTAGCACAATCAATAGGAAGTGTTGGAGGGTCTTCTTGTTGATAGAATTCTAAGATTGCCATGTTGATCTCTTGTTTTGCTAACAATGTCTAAAATAACTAAATCAAGCCTCAGACAGCCCATCAACCAAAATTATACAATCACCATTATTCAACTCCCATCCATTTGTTCTTGAACTGGGCTGTAGCCTATGGCACATACCCCCCAACATCCAACCATGAGATTATTTCTTCTACACTTACTCCTCATGTCATTGTTCTAAGCTTAAACGGATACAATACATACATTTTATTTGCCATTTGAATCAACTGTTTCACTGATTTTGTGTCCATATTACAGCAATTAGATTAAACAAGCTATAAAGAAATTTCATATACATTTACTTTTATCTTGCACTTTGCTGCTTCCCTATTACTCTAACCAAAGATAAGCCTAAAAAAAAAAGCAGCCATGCTAAAGTTTTTGGCTCCACCACCCTGCAGAATCATCTAAAATAAAGGCCCACATATTCCATAACCCCACCTCATGTGAATATTATCAATACCACCACCACTCACATGACTACCATCAACATCCCCGGATGCATTTAATTTCATTCAAGACACACTAAAGAGAAAAAATAATAATTAAATACAAGAGGAAAAAGACATAAAGGACTCAGAGAGAGACAGTACACAAGAGCAGCCCTCACTAAAAAGTGCAATGCTTCCATGACTGCTGAAAATTATATATTAGAATGATGCATAAGATTATTTCTTATAGCATATTATTCTTTGGTTATAAAATTGGCATCAGCCTTGAGATTTGTGCAATCACAAGATTATCATGATGATGTCCTATAAAAGCATGATGGGCAACCTTTCAGGAGAAATTTTATGCCATAAATGGTTTGTGTAATCAGTGAAGATAATGACAATTAACGGTCAGCATCGATACAATTTTACATCCAAAACAGGCTTTATCAATCTATAGGTCCCAAACTATCCTTCCAGCTTTTATTCTACACAAAGAAGAGTAAAAAATAAGGGACAACAATAAACTTCCATTTAAATAATGGAGAGAAACATGCTACTTAAATAATTTAAATGATACACTGATGAAGCTATCAGAAGAAAATAATAGTTCAAATTTCAATATTCTCATTTACCCTGTTTGTTGTGTGTAATTAATATAGCAATATGATGGCACAATTATCTGAAAAAAGCATGTAGTTTGATTGTTTTCAAAAATCATTTTTGTTTGAGCAGATCGTTTGAACTTGGTCCTCTTAGATTCTTCGTTTGTTTACAATCAATATGCTGCTCGTTCAAGCATCATTTAAAACGAGAAATGAGACAATAAGAGAGGGTTGGGTAATGTAGAGTCCATCAGTTATACGATGGAAAATGGATCGAGTTTAGACTCCACCTGGTGTATGCTTACAGAGCATCCATCTAATTGTAGTCCCCATTGGCAATATGCAGTGAGTAGGATAACGAGCTTTAATGTCCTCCATACCCAAGTTCATCTAGAACACCTAACCATGCCTCTTTTTGTGCTTCTGGAAAAATAAAGATGACAAATTTTCTCAGTTCCCTCTAAAACAGTAGTGTCAATAGGTGGACTAGCCAAAAGCTGCATGGCTGGATAGCAAGTTTCTGAACTCGATGAGAAATAAAATGTGAATTTAACAGCTTCACTGGCTACACCTGGAAACTCTTTAACAGTAAGATGATTTAGAAACACACTAGCCCTGATATTAGATGAATTGCTGGCCTTAGCTATAAATCATCCAAGAGGTAATAAGAACTGTCAATGATCCACAATGCNCAGCTGAATAGCAAGTTTCTGAACTCGATGAGAAATAAAATGTGAATTTAACAGCTTCACTGGCTGCACCTGAAACTCTTTGACAGTAAGATGATTTAGAAACACACTAGCCCTGCTATTAGATGAATTGCTGGCCTTAGCTATAAATCATCCAAGAGGTAATAAGAACTGTCAATGATCCACAATGCNCCTATTTGAATCAACTGTTTAACTGATTTTGAGTCCATATTATAGCAATTAGATTAAACAAGCTATACAGAAATTTCATATACATTTACTTTTATCTTGCACTTTGTTGCTTCCCTATTACTCTAACCAAAGATAAGCCAAAAAAAAAAAGCAGCCATGCTAAAGTTTTTGGCTCCACCACCCCCCAGAATCAACTAAAATAAAGGCCCACATATTCCATAACCCCACCTCACGTGAATATTATCAATACCACCACCACTCACATGACTATCATCAACATCCCCTGATGCATTTAATTTCATTCAAGACACACTAGAGAGAAAAGATAATAATTCAATACAAGAGGAAAAAGAAATAAAGGAATCAGAGAGAGAGAGTACACAAGAGCAGCCCTCACAAAAATGTGCAATGCTTCCATGACTGCTGAAAATTATATATTAGAATGATGCATAAGATTATTTCTTGTAGCATATTATTCTTTGGTTATAAAATTGGCATCAGCCTTGAGATTTGTGCAATCACAAGATTATCATGATGATGTCCTATAAAAGCATGATGGGCAACCTTTCAGTAGAAATTCTATGCCATAAATGGTGTCAGTAATCAGTGAAGATAATGGCAATTAATGGTCAGCAGCGATACAATTTTACATCTAAACAGGCTTTATCAATCTATAGGCACAAACTAACCTTCCAGCTTTTATTCTACACAAAGAAGAGTAAAAAATAAGGGACAACAATGAACTTCAATTTAATGAATGGAGAGGAACATGCTACTTAAATAATTTAAATGATACACTGATGAAGCTATCAGAAGAAAATGGTAGTTCAAATTTCAATATTCTCATTTACCCTGTTTGTTGTGTGTAATTGATATAGCAATATGATGGCACAATTATCTGAGAAAAGCATGTAGTTTGATTTTGTTCAAGAATCATTTTTGTTTGAGCAGATCGTTTGAACTCGGTCCTATTAGATTCTTCGTTTGTTTACAATCAATATGCTGCTCGTTCAAGCATCATTCAAGCATCATTTAAAACGAGAAATGAGACAATAAGAGAGGGCTGGGTAATGTAGAGTCCATCAGTCTCCACCTGGTGTATGCTTCAGAGTACAGAGCATCCATGTAATTGTAGTCCCCATTGGCAATATGCAGTGAGTAGGATAACAAGCTTTAATGTCCTCCATACCCAAGTTCATCTAGAACACCTAACCATGCCTCTTTTTGTGCTTCTGGAAAAATAAAGATGACAAATTTTCTCAGTTCCCTCTAAAACAGTAGTGTCAATAGGTGGACTAGCCAAAAGCTGCATGGCTGGATAGCAAGTTTCTGAACTCGATGAGAAATAAAATGTGAATTTAACAGCTTCACTGGCTACACCTGGAAACTCTTTAACAGTAAGATGATTTAGAAACACACTAGCCCTGATATTAGATGAATTGCTGGCCTTAGCTATAAATCATCCAAGAGGTAATAAGAACTGTCAATGATCCACAATGCACTGTATAAAAGTCATCTCTAAATTTGGAACACTGAACTGAAAGACCTTCAATTTCACAGCTAATTTGTCAAAACTTACAAGTTTATAACTGAGCTTATCGGTAATATCCCATTACAAATCGTTTGATTCCGGCAAAGTCTGTCACTATTCTCATATCATGGAAGAGATTGCTCCCTTGTGAGCTCAATAAATCTACAATGTACTCAGATTGCTTATTACCATTTGTCTGCCATAAGAAAATAAAGATTAAATTGTGAGAGAAAAAAGAGGATGGATCTCAAAAACACACACACACACACACCACAAATGATCCGTTGTAAGAACCTTAATGTAAATCAAATTATTTAGCAAACATTCTGGCATTCATTACTAGAAATCATATTTATACAAAATACATTTTTAAACATATAAAATTAGTTTCATTTATTTGTTGATTATGAATATAATACAGAAGAATTATAAAAATAATATCATGTAATATAACTAATTTATCACATTAAATTCCCTAACATAACTTAAATAATATTATTAAAATTACAATTTTTTGAAAGGTTTTGAAATTTTTTTCCCAAAGAAGTCCGCTCTAATAGCATCAATCTATATGTTCTCCATATTATATTGATATGAAAAACATAAGAAAACAGAATTGCATAATTTTTCATACTCCAATAAATAGAAGGGATCTGATACTTATAAATATTAAGATATCCATACAACAAAAACAACAACAACAAAGCCTTAAGCCCAACCCTATCACGCATATATTCATTTAGCATTTTGTCTCTAAGTGTAAAGCCACTCATCCACTTAATCATTCTCATCTCGACAACACTTAACTTAATATTATGCTTCTCTTTTAAAGGCCAACATTCAGCGCCATAGAGCATTGCAAGTCTCACCACGGACTTATAAAATTTTCCTTTCAGTCTAAGCCGTTCTTTTCTATCACACAAAAGGCCCAAAGCATTCCTCCACTTCAACCAACCAACTTGAATTCTACTATTAACATCCTCATCTATATCACCATCGCTTTGAACAACACACCCGAGATATCTAAATCGTTCACACCTTTTAATAATTTGATCACCCAAAGTTACACTTCTGTAATTAGAGCTACTAATACTAAAATTACATTCCATGTATTCAGTTTTAGTACTACTCAAAAGAAGCCCTTTAGACTCCAATGTAGACCTCCATAATTCAAGTTTTTCCTGGGCTTTTTCTCTCGTTTTATCCATGAGAAGGATATCATCAGCAAAAATAGACCAAGGTACATCCTCCTGTAAATGTCCAGTAAGACCAACAATAACTGAAGCAAAAGGATATGGGGCTTAAAGCCAATCCCTAATGTAATCCAACAGAAATAGAAAAATATTTGCGCAATCCTCCTTAAATTCGAACACAAGTAGCAGCTCTAGTATACATATCTTTAATGACTTGAATATAAGGCATATCAACAATTTTCTTCTCAAGAACTCTCCAAAGGATATCTCTTGGAACCTTATCGTAAACTTTTTCTAAATCAATAAAAATCAAATGTAGATTCTCCTTATTATGTCTGAACTTCTCCATCAAACCTCTCAATAAATTTATAGCTTCAATAGTAGACCTGGCCGGCATAAATCCAAAT
This sequence comes from Phalaenopsis hybrid cultivar, assembly GCA_002079205.1. NCBI lineage: Eukaryota > Viridiplantae > Streptophyta > Magnoliopsida > Asparagales > Orchidaceae > Phalaenopsis > Phalaenopsis hybrid cultivar. The sequence goes on from JXCR01138244.1 coordinate 143,702, forward strand.
TGATTATGAGATATCTTTGTAATACGTCTTAACCTATGCTCAATTACCCTCTCCCATAATTTTAAAGTATGACACTTCAACTTAATTCCTCTATAATTTGCACACTCTTGTGCATCCCCTTTATTCTTAAGAATGGAGACCAAAATACTCTTCCTCCACTCAGTAAATAGTGGTTTGGGAATAAAGGCCAAACTAGATTCACGACAAGGGACAACATGACTCAAATAATGTTTAACTTGGCCACTGAAGCAAATGTCTCCTCATAGTAAACTTCGTAGGTTTGAGAGTATTCTTTGGCGACCAACCATGCCTTGTTGCGTTCAAAGAATCCATCATAGTTGAACTTGGTGCTGAAAATCAATCGGCACCCCACAGCTTTCTTACCCTGAAGAAGATTAATGACATCTAGCATATGGTTCTGCCAAAGAACATGCATCTCCTGCATCACTGTCATTTTTCAGCCTGGATCAACAAGAGCAACCTTGTAGTAGTCAGGATCTGATTGTCCCTCAGGGCAATAGAGGGCGATAAACTGTAGAAAGAGACATATTTTGCTATAGAATATAGGGAACATGTCTGATTACATTTAGTCGGAGAACTCACCTCATTTGGAGGAGGGATTATGCTGAGAATGTCGCCAAGAGTGGAGTCAAGGTCCTATAAGGTGGTAGCGGGTTCAATAGTAGGAGGATTCGAATGAGTGCGCTGAGTGAAGATACGAATAGTGGGAGGAGAAGATGGTGCACTTATCGAATCAGGTGACTCCTCAGTGACAAGAACAATGGGAGAAACATCCAAAGATGGTACACTTACCAAATAAGGGGGCTCACCCAATGGTGCACTCACCAGAACAGGGAACTCCTCAGTGACAGGAACAATGAGAGAAACAACCAGAGTAGGATAAAGAACAGTGTCCAAGAACCCAAGCTCCCCCTCACTTGGAGCCGAGCTAAGAAAATAGAGAACATTTTCAAAGAAGAAAACATCAGCACTCACATAGATTTTGTTAGTGATAGGATCAAGACACTGATACCCCTTTTAAGTGGCAGAATGCCCAAGAAAGATATAATTTACGGATCCGCGATCAAGTTTACTTCGATTGAGAACAGTGTTCCGAAGAAAAGCAATAGACCCAAAAATCTTGGGGTTTAATGTGTAAAAGACCAGATTGGTATGGAAGCATGACATCATGAGGGAGGTTCAAAACTGGTGAGTTTTAGAGGGCATTCTATTTATGATATAGGTGACAGTAAGAATGGCATTGTTCCAAATTGTTTAAGGACATTTGATTGAAACATAATTGAGCGATCAACGTCAAGAATGTGACAGTTTTTTTCTCTCGGCTACCCTATTTTGCTAAGGAGTGTTTGTACTCGAGCTATGGTGGAGAATGCCTTTATTTACCAAGAGATCACCAAAAATAGAGTTGAAAAACTCACGGCAATGGTCGGTCCGACCTGAAATAGATTTTTGAATTAAGTTAAAATGAAGGTGTAGAAGTTTTAGAAAGTGACAGCAACCTCCAATTTATCTTTTAAAATATAAACCCATATCATTTAAGTGTGGTTATCAATCAAAGTCAGGAACCACCCTTTATTAGGATAGTTGGGAGTGTGAGAGGTTCCCATAGATCACTGTGAATGAGAGAGAAATGACCAGAATGTGTGTAAGTGTGGGGTGGGTAATGGACTCGATGATGCCTGGCTAACTGACATGTGAAATTAAAAAGATTTTTATTAGAAAACATCAAAGAATATATTTTTTTAAAAATTTGAAATTAGGATGACCTAAACGACAATACAACAACATGATGAGACATTCAATGACTCGAGATAAATTGCAGCTCTTGAGAGGTGTGTCCTCACTCTCCATGACCTTCTCTTGGAAGTAGTAGAGTCCAGTTATCCTCTTAGCAATTCCAATCATCCTCCCCTAACGACAATACTAAAAAACACAATCATCATATAAGAAATTAGTCACGTAATCAAAATCATTTGTCAACTTGCCGATAGATAACGAGTTAAATTGCAACAATGAAACATGTCAAATAGACTCCAGAGCTAGACCGGTATTTAGTACAACTGACCCTTTACCAGCAATGGAACTACAAGAGCTATGAACAATTCTGACGGCTTCTTTCCCAAAAAATGGATAGTAAGCTGAGAAAGCTTGCGAACGTCCAGTCATGTGGTCTATGACACTTAAATCAATAATCCACTGACTAGAGGAGGAAAAAACCGCGAGGGTCATAGGAAGAGTACCTTGTCAGACGTCGGAGGTAAACGGAACCGTAGAGAATTGATTGACTCCAATTAGCTTAATCAAATTGCTCCATCTGGTTTCTGAAGGATTCGGAGGATTCCNCACACACACACACACACACCACAAATGATCCGTTGTAAGAACTTTAATGTAAATCAAATTATTTAGCAAACATTCTGGCATTCATTACTAGAAATCATATTTATACAAAATACNTAGATTAAATTGTGAGAGAAAAAAGAGGATGGATCTCAAAAACTAACACACACACACACCACAAATGATCGGGTGTAAGACCTTTAATGTAAATCAAATTATTTAGCAAACATTCTGGCATTCATTACTAGAAATCATATTTATACAAAATACATTTTTAAACATATAAAATTAGTTTCATTTATTTGTTGATTATGAATATAATACAGAAGAATTATAAAAATAATAAGTATATTAATAATATCATGTAATATAACTAATTTATCACATTAAATTCCCTAACATAACTTAAATAATATTATTTAAATTAAAATTTTTTGAAAGTTTTTGAAATTTTTTTCCCAAAGAAGTCCGGTCTAATAGCATCAATCTATATGTTCCCCATATTATATTGATATGAAAAACATAAAAAAACAGAATTGCATAATTTTTCATACTCCAATAAATAGAAGAGATCTGATACTTATAAAAATAAGATATCCATACAACAAAAACAAAAACAACAAAGCCTTAAGCCCAACCCTATCACGCATATATTCATTTAGTATTTTGTCTCTAAGTGTAAAGCCACTCATCGACCTAATCATTCTCATCTCGACAACACTTAACTTAATATTATGCTTCTCTTTTGAAGGCCAACATTCAACGCCATAGAGCATTGCAAGTCTCACCACGGACTTATAAAATTTTCCTTTCAACCTAAGCCGTTTTTTTCTATCACACAAAAGGCCCAAAGCATTCCTCCACTTCAACCAACCAGCTTGAATTCTACTATTAACATCCCCATCTATATCACCATCGCTTTGAACAGCACACCCGAGATATCTAAATCGTTCACACCTTTTAATAATTTGATCACCCAAAGTTACACTTCTGTCATTAGNATATTATGCTTCTCTTTTGAAGGCCAACATTCAACGCCATAGAGCATTGCAAGTCTCACCACGGACTTATAAAATTTTCCTTTCAACCTAAGCCGTTTTTTTCTATCACACAAAAGGCCCAAAGCATTCCTCCACTTCAACCAACCAGCTTGAATTCTACTATTAACATCCCCATCTATATCACCATCGCTTTGAACAGCACACCCGAGATATCTAAATCGTTCACACCTTTTAATAATTTGATCACCCAAAGTTACACTTCTGTCATTAGAGCTACTACTACTTAAATTACATTCCATGTATTCAGTTTTAGTTCTACTCAAAAGAAGCCCTTTAGACTCCAATGTAGACCTCCATAATTCAAGTTTTTCCTGAGCTTTTTCTCTCATCTTATCCACGAGAAGGATATCATCAGCAAAAATAGACCAAGATACATCCTCCTGTAAATGTCCAGTAAGACCATCAATAGCTGAAGCAAAAGGATATGAGCTTAAAGCCAATCCCTAATGTAATCCAACAGAAATAGGAAAATATTTGGTCAATCCTCCTTCAATTCGAACACAAGTAACAGCTCTAGTATACATATCTTTAATGACTTGAATATAAGGCATATCAACACTTTTCTTCTCAAGAACTCTCCAAAGGATATCTCTTGGAACCTTATCGTAAACTTTTTCTAAATCAATAAAAATCAGAACTCTCTAAAGGATATCTCTTAGAACCTTATCGTAAGCTTTTTCTAAATCAATAAAAATCAAAATGTAGATCTCCTTGTTGTCTGAACTTATCCATCGAACCTCTCAATAAATGTATAGCTTTCATAGTAGACCTGGCCGACATAAATCCAAATTGATTATGAGATATCTTTGTAATACGTCTTAACCTATGCTCAATTACCCTCTCCCATAATTTTAAAGTATGACATATCAACTTAATTCCTCTATAATTTGCACACTCTTATGCATCCCCTTTATTCTTAAGAATGGAGACCAAAATACTCTTCCTCCACTCAGTAAATAGTGGTTTGTGAATAACGGTTTGTGAACTAAATAAGATATCCATAAAAAGGGAAAAAAAGGAAGATATTTACCTAATTAATTACAATCAATTCAGCATTTAAAACTTTATTCTGTACAAATAAAAAGCCGTTTGTGAACTGCATATGAAAAAGGATATAATGGCAGACTGCCCATGTGACAAATATGATTGATGGCCTTCGCATCCAATGGAGGAGGTGCAGAAGCTACAAATTGCCAAAGCGAAACTGAAAGTGGTTAAGATATGGGATTGCCAAGGCGGCGCAACGGAATTGAATGTAAAAATTGATGTGCTGCTTACAGAATTTGCACTGCCACTCAAGTTGAGAATATATGTCGATCAGTCCAAATTTGAAAGTAAGAGCTTAAGCAAGAATACCAGCATTTTGTTCATGATAGGGATATTTTTAATGTGATATGAAAGATTTGAGTATTATAAATGTAAAATTCAAACTTTAGGAGTTTAGATATGTAAATACATGGGATTGGTTGGAACTTAAGTAAATGCCCCAAAAATAAATATCATATTCAGTGTGATAGATGGATAAGTTTCCCTATTAATTGTTCTATTTTTCTTTATCAATATGAATTACATCTTCCTAAATCTCGTTTTTATTTAAATGTTCCATTGATGTATTTGTCAGCATGCAACCAAGCATTCTAGTGTCATTTAACTAAAATCAATACATTTGTGCAGCGAGGCGAAAATCCCCTTCCTTGATCTAGCTATTTTCATTCCTAAAAAATTTCTTAATGACTAAAATCATTGATTTCAAATTCTTTAGCTAAGACACAATATAATGTATTCATATATTATTCATGGTTTCCTAATCAGATGATATCAACAAAAATAATTAGAATAAAAAATTTTCTTTCAGATGATTTTTTCTTGAATAATTTGTGATTGAATCACCTTGAGAGTATTCATGCCCGGGTGAATCTCTCAATCAAGTCGTTGGTCATTTTTGTTGAGCCATATTAAGATTTCTCGAGTCTGCATACCTGATTCATGTTATTGTTCTTCTCCTATCAAGAAGAAATTGTACTATAGACTTCATCATCTAAATACCTATTTAAAAGGCTTTCTGCATATCTAGTTAGCAGAGTGGCAAATCCAAATAAGTAGCAAGAGAGAAAATTATTCAGATTGTATTAATCTTAGCAATCAGGGCAATTATATCTTGATAATCAATACCATAAATTTGAGTGAAGTTTTTTACAAATAGTCTAGCTTTGTATTGATTGATGTTTCATCTCATTTGTATCTACATTCAAGATCTATTTGTAGCCAACAGGTTTTTTCCCTTGAGGAAGATTTGAGAACTTCCAAATATTATTTCTTTTGAGGGTTTGAATTTCTTTATGAAATGCATTTCTCAATTCAAGAATTTCAAAGCTTCTTGAATACAGTAGAAATTTTCAAGCAACAAATATTTGTAGTACAACAACAACAACAAAGCCTTAATCCCAGCCACATGAGTCCTTTTTCTCCGGTGTGTCCTATTTAGTGTCATATATTTTCATACTTCAATTAGGATATCATCAGGTCCTACAAACTTTCCACCCTTGGTTTCTTTAAAATCTCCTCAACTTCTTTTTTACTAATGCGACGGTAAAATGAAACGTTTTATTATTATTAACGAAATTAAGATCACTAAGGTCGTTCGTGTTTTCAGAAACTTTATTAAAAAGTTTATCAAAATAATTCATCCATCTATGTTGAACATCTTTTTCTAAGAAAAGTATTTTTTGATTTTTATCTTTAATACACTTCACTTGAGTTAAATCTTTATTTTTCTTTTCTCTTTTTTTGGCTAGTTTATACATATATATTTCACTTTCCTTAGTATCTAATTTATTATAAATATCATTAAAAGCAGAATTTTTAGCGTCATTGATTGTTCTTTTAGACTCCTTGTGGACAGTTTGATAATTTCTAAGTTCTCCAACTTTTACATTTAAACCAATTTTTATAACAAAACTTCTTATATTTTATATTTTCTTGCATATAATTATTCCACCACTAACTATTTTTATTTATAGAAATTTTTTCCTTTGATTCTCCAAGTACAACTTTTGCTACTTGTTTAATAGTATTTGTTATTTTATCCCACATAGCATTTGTTTCATCATGAACATCCAAATTTTGAAATCTTGAATTTTACTCATAAAAATAATTTTATTTGTGTTTTTTATGTTCCCTCATCTAATTCAACGATTATGAGTCCTAGTATTTTTTATTTTACAACTCTTCATCTTAAAATCTAGAACTAATAAACGATGTTGGGTACTTAAATCCTCACTTGGAATAACCTTACAATCTTTACAATCATCACGATCTCTTCTTCTCATAAGAAAATAATCAATTTGTGTTTTATTAGATCCATTTTTATAAGTAATAAGATGTTCATCTCTTTTCCTGAATAAAGTATTAATAATAACAAAATCATGCGCTAAAGCAAAATCTTAAATAGCTCTACCTTCTTTATTAGTCACTCTATAACCATAACCACCATGAATATTTCTGAAATCTTCTACTGCTCTACCGACATGTCCATTTAAATCTCCTCCAATAAAAATTCTTTCTTCAAGAGTATTAATTCTTCTAAGTCATCCCAGAATTTATCTTTAGACCCTATATCAAAACCTACTTGAGGAACATAAGCACTTATAATATTAAAAATCTTAGTATCAATGATAATCTTAAGGGTTATAATTCTATCTCCAACTCTCTTAATTTTTACAACATTATCTTTCAAACTCTTATCTATAATTACACCTACATCATTTCTAGTATGACTCTTACCAAAATACTAAAATTTAAAACCTAAGTTATCAATCTCACTAGTCTTTTCTCCAACCCATTTAGTTTCTTGAATACATAAGATATTAATTTTCTATGAATCATAATTGAGAGTACCTATATTGCAAGATTCTATCCTAATATTAATTACATTAATTTCATGGACTAACTTCTTTACTAGTATCCGTCCGTAATGTGGGAACTCTTGTATATTTGACACTACACCCGGGTGTCGGCGTATCGGCCCTTGCACACTTTTCACTGTATTTAGGCTATATAACGTGTTTCTTCCAGGGGACGCCCTAGCACTTACACAATGATCAAAAGGATTCATGTCATGATTTTTTGGACAAGTTTTACACTGGCTGTCGACTACCTAACACAACCCTCCAACTTTCACATCCGAGCTTGAGATCGACAATAACAGTGTTTCAGAAGATGATTTATTATAAAAGACATAACAACTGATTGGTAGGAGTTTTTAAGAGCAAAAATATGAATATTAAGATCAAAAAAAAAAAAAAAATATTATCTTGTCATTTTGATTGATGTTAAAATATGAGTTAGACATTGGGAATGGTTCAGAAGAAATAATTTTTCTATAATTTGAAATAGATAATTCCTTAGTAACTTTCTCGTTGTATCTTACCTTTGAAAGGATGAAATTCAAATAGTTCAGATTCAAGTAGGTTTTAAAAAGGTGTAGATTGAGATATCAATAAGGTAAGGCAAATATTATCATAAAATGCATTCATAGAGAGAAAGGACATTCTTTGCTGAATGTGAGATTTATGAATGAACTCGTTTTAGAAGAAGAGATTATATTCATAAAGGTGTGACAATTTTTACAATTGGGAAAGAATATCTATATCAAAGTTGGCGAGAAGAGTAGCAAAAAGTACATTTTATAGATAATTTACTTATTTGAAAGGGAATTTATATCAAGGTAGAGCGGTCGAATACTGCTATAGAAATAAGATAGATAAGTCTATTTTTGCATAAGCATGAGTGAGGGTTTTTGAGGTTTTATTTTTAAACTCCGTGATGACATTCGCTTAATGAGCTATAAAACAGTGAGAACAACTTCCCCAAATAATATTTTGGGATATTGCTAATGAACATAATTGATCAAGCAACCTCCAAAAGTGTCTATTGTTCCTTCTATTTCCATTTTTTTAAGTGTATAAATGCAAGAATTTTTGTAAACAAATCCTAGTTGGAGAGAATATTTTCCAAAAATGAAATGAATTTCCATTTTCGGTTCGAAGGAAATGAATTTGGATTTGGAACTGGAACTTCTAAAGTAATGAAAATTTTGAAAACTAGATTTAGTTTTTGAACTATACTTCATTAGACTGATCCAAATCATTTTTGTGAAGTAATTAGCAAAAATATAAACCAACTAGCACTCAAGATTCTAGTAACCAGAGATGGCACCGTCACTATGGATTGTTGCAAAGGGCTTTGAGGCTTTATAGGTATGACTAGGTTAATAAATTTGAGTGTGTTTAGATATATGACAAATCTCACACTAGAGCGCCTTTGATTTATATTGCTAAAAAGAAATTTTTATGAAAAAACTGACATTGTTTTATGTATATGATCTTGAGTTTGAATTTGGAAGACAACTTATCAAAAATACATCAAGATTTGTGCTTAATCAAACCTTTCAAATGTCAATGTTTATGTTGCGTAAAAATATATAATTAGTCTTTGAAAAATTTTGTAGCACAAAGTTATAAATTCATAAATATTACTGACGCGGTCACTTTTTGCACATTAATGCAGATATCCTTTCAAAGTCATGAACTAATTAAATAACGTCAATCATAATTTTGGATACTCCTGAAGTCAATCATAATATTGGATACTCCTAAAATTATCATGTCAATTGGAGAGAATAATTAAATTTTCAAATTACTCAAATCTACTTATAAACATTTCGTTGAGTTTTGAAAATTGACTCTTAAACGTAGGAAAAAGTGGAATAGCCTCCTCTAAATAAAGATTTGATGATGGTACCATCGTTGCTACTGTACACAAGCACATATGCGTGCATGCCCGTGAGCATGTGCACGTGCGCGCAAGCAGATGGGCATAGTGGCGCACATAAGTGCACTCGTGGGTGAAGTGAGACGCATTATGCGTGTGAGTGCTATTGGGTGCAACACAAGCACGTGGGGGTGTCGTTGAAGAGCTATTCATATAATTAGATAGCAAAATCTAGCTAGGATTATGCATTTTACATGGATACTTTTTAAGTCTAGTGATATAATTTTACTTGTATTGGTGAAATATACATTTTTTGTAGTATTGTAGCTCGACCCAAGCCTATAAGAGTCAAAGGCTGAGCTTAGTAATTTCTAGCACATCAATTTTATACTTTCGACCATTCAAGTGAAAATTCAAAGCTACTCTCTCCAAGTTCTCTCCCACTCTCCAACTTTCTCACTTATTTTCTACTCATTCTTAATAATAATGTTTGGGCATCACCCAAAAAAAATTTTTGATACAACAAACACATTATGATTTACTAATATAATATTAATAATATATATTTATCCTCAATAGTTTTTTTATAACAAAATCACCGCAACAGCAGACGATTTTGTTTGCTGGCATGGTAATTTAAAATAGGCACGTCAGCGGACGATTTCGCATTCTGACATGGCAAAATCGCCTGTTGGCGTGACGTTTTTGTCTATTTAGAATACTTTATTTTTTCAACATTTATTTAAAATAATAAATTTACAAAAAATGTTATTTTAAAAGTTTGCCTAAAAATAGGGTATATTTAATAACTTAATAGGTTAATATATATTGTTATATGAATAATTTTGAGTGTTTGTGTGTGTGTGTGTGTATTTTAAATATTTATTGAAGTAATGTGTTAATAGAAATTTACTTGAAATAGGATAGAAACCATAAAGTCCCAAATGGGAGGGTGTAAGGTGACGCAAACTTCCATTATGAGGAAAGAGAAATTATCGCGGGCATGAAGCGGAAAATGAAAGTCTAATGAAACCAAAAATTTTTATTTAAGGTAAGTTGAGATTGTATTAATTTAATTAATGAATCTTATATGAATAATCAAATTTATTCTTTAAGTGCTAATAGAGGATGTATCTGAAATTAGGACGTAACTGAGAAAGGGAGAGATAGTTGCAAGATCAATGATCGAATCATTTTGAAAATTAAGGCATGTTTTAATTAAATTTCAATTTAATCAATTTAGAATTAATAATTAATAAAAATGTCAACGTTTAGCAGTAATTTAGGCTGAAGAATATTTGAATCTAGAAGGTCAGAGGTTAGTAATTGGTGTGACAAGCAAGCTAGGCAGGTGAGTACTTATACTTTTAAATTATAATAATATTTAGTTTACGCTTTATGATTTGTATAGATGGATTTTACTGGCTCTTTAAGTTCAATTGATCATATTGAATGTATGTCACTAATATTTGCATGTCATTTAAATACATAATTCAGATTAGTAAGTAACATGAAATGAAAATAAAAATAAAATTTAATATTTGATTGTTTGCATGTGCATGCATGACTAAGATGGAGTCACCCCTTTATGGTACTAGTGGGAGAATAGTAAGGTACCCGTGCACGTAAATGGAAAAGAATATTCATATTGAAGTATTTCAGATGATACAATTTTAAGAAATGGTGTTCCTATGATGAATGTATAAAGATTAAAAAGATATTGACATGTACACGATAAAGTAAAATATAGTAGAAGTTTAAAATCACCTTGAATGATCATATTAGATAATAGAAACTGACATGCCCTTATATTTTTTTATACAATTGACATGCATATTATATCTCTTTTCATTCAATTACTATAGTTTACAAATATGAGTATTCATTAGTTTTGTTTAGTTTACCATTGTTTTAAACTAGTTTTTCAAGTTTAATGAATTGATTAAAAGAAGAGCGATAGAATAGAAAACATTTACAGATGGCAGAAACAACAAAAAACTAGGTAAAATTTAACTGCATTGCATTATTTAATTTTTTAGTGGCTCTTTCTTTTGGTAAATATTAGTTATAGAAATTATTCATTTACACCATCCGACCATTTGTTCCCACTTGGATTAATTCCAAATCTAGAATCGGGTCTTGACAGCACCTAAAATATCTTTATCTACATGTCGCTGACAAATCTTCTTATTTATATATTTAGCAGTTAAAAATCTGTGTTTATAGCCCAAATAGGATGTTTCATTTCCTCTCTGTTAAAAAAAAATCACGTGCAAACAATGAGAAGAAGTGGAGGGTGTGAGTGAATGTGGGTGAGAAAGTTGTTGAACAAGATTTGACCGAGAGAGCTGGGTTTGAAAGACTATTGGCAACAAGATAGGTGAATTTTGATTTTTAAGTATGTGAGAAGAGAGGAGCAGGTGGCTTTTAGGGAGTGGTTAAATGAAACTCTGCATGTTTCGAACCAATGAGATTGTCAAGTGCTTGAAGCTTGTGGGAGTTTAGGAATGAATGGTAATGAGCTGTAGGGAAGGGATGCCCGAAAGTTTGGTGTATGTAGGAGATATTGTGATAGAGAAAGAGAGAGAGAGAGATCGTGGATTGAGAGTTCAATTTGTATGATGGTTATTGGAGGTGAGTAGGCATGCATTTGTGACATGAGGCAGCATCGCTAGAAGCTTTGCGTGAGCAACACAATAGAGTGCACGCAAGCGACAATAGTTCTCCCACCTGCATTCACCCCCTACTTCAAATTATCTACACATGGGTTTTTTCAATAGAGGGGAAACAGAGGATCATATGTGGCTATTAGCATAAATTTGAGCGTTAAACACGTAAATATAAAGATTTTGGTATGGCATATAAATAAAGATGTTTTAGGTGTTATGTAAAAACCCAAATAAATTAATTACTACATAGATATGTTCAAAGCATATCCTTCATTACCTCAGATGGTCTTTTGTAGGGCTGAGAAATTAGCTCGAAGATCGATAATCGCTCGAAAATTGATTTGAATTTGAGCTCAAATGAAGATCGAATTGAATAGAATTAGCCAAGCTACAAGCCAAACATTTGGATCAAATTATTTTTTATCAGATTTCGAGTTGCTGTCGGATCGAATCGAAAAAGCTACGATCCGATCTAAATTTAAGGACTTAATATCCACCGTTTATTCGTCCGTATCGCGGACCATGGCATCTAGAACATCTGTTTCCGCGATTTAAATGGGTATCGCCTATCATCGCCCTAACTCTTTTTCATTTCCACAGTCACAGCCGCGACGCTCCTGAGTCCTGCTTTGTGTGTGCTTTGCGATCTCTCCTTTGCCCTCTTTGAAATCCCTAAGGACCCTAACCTTTTGGCATTTCGGCGAGCTATCAGTGTAAAGCGTTCGCTCACTGTGGCATTCCGACTAGCTATAGCCTATCAGCATAAATCATTTTGTGTTGTGGACTTATGGTTTGACATTTGCTCACTGCTTGAATCCTGATATCTATCTCGCCGATCTTACCTTCTCTTTTTGGTCTATTCAATAACTTCTTTATCTTAATTTTATACTTTTCATTGAATTGAAGCACTTATACTTTAGTATGAGCCTATGGTAAATGTTTAGCGATTTTTTTGGTTTGGCATGACATTAATTTGGTATCACCTTTTTAAATGGCAATTTACTGCTTGAATGAAGTTGGTGGTCTGGTGGGTTCAGTTGTTGTGATCGAATGTTGGTTTGGCAATTGGCATAAGTTGCATGGCATTGGTAGTATTTTTTGAGAATATGCTTTAATTTTAGTTTTCCTATTTGCAGGCCAGTAATTTTCTTGATCATTCTATCAAATTTGTAACTTCTAAATATATTTAAGATGTTAACATGCTTCAATATTTTTGAACATTCAAAATGAACTCATTCACAAATATTTTTTGAAAGTCCATATTTCTTCAGTATTCTCTAAGTTTAAATTTAGTCATGAAATTTATTTTACATGAGTTGTACTTTAACCTAGGTTTTGCTTTATGGTGACACTATTAAATGCAAAATTACTAAATTTTTACTTCTCCTTGCAATTCACATAACTTACCATTATTTAAAATATCATCTGATTAGAATAATAGAAGTTTCTCAAATGGTGCCTCTCAGCGACATAAGGAACAAAATTCACTTTACTATTCACTACAAATACAAGAAGCAAAATTTGAGAAGTTTTTTTTTTTTTTTAACTTTAATAATTTGAAGTATGAAGTTTTGATTTTGAATGGCTTTGCTTTTTAGCTTAACGACCCCTGAGCCCTATATTATTTTAGTTCTTGTTGGTTGTGATTCTCAAAGGTTGTTACATTTGGGATCATTTTGAGTGTTTTCTTTTCTTAGCTGAGTATTGGCTTGTATATACTACACTTCATCTATAATTTCATATTGTTCTCCCATCCTTGGGTGGTTTATACTTCAAAACATTATTTTGGAATCATTGGGCAAAATCTCTTGTTTTATGTTTTGAAACTGAGTCTATTTCTATTTTATGTGTCTCATCTGCATATGATCCAACGGAGGAGGTGCAGAAGCTACAAATTGCCAAAACGACATTAGAAGTGGTTGGATATGAGATTGCCACGGTGGCGCAACAAAATTGAATGTAAAAATTGATGTGCTACTTGCAGAATTTGCACTGCCACTCAAGTTGAGAATATATGTTGATGAGTCCAAATTTGAAAGTGAGAGCTTAAGCAAGAATACCCGTATTTTGTTCATAATAGGGATAATTTTAATGTGATATGAAAGATTTGAGTGTTATAAATGTAAAATTCAAAATTTAGGTGTTTAGATATGTAAATACATGGGATTGGGTGGTACTTAAGTAAATGCCCCAAAAATATAATATCATGTTCAGTGCAATAGATGGATAAGTTTCCTTATTAATTGTTAATATTTTTCTTTATCCATAAGAAGTAAGTCGTCCTTATCTCATTTTTATTTAAATGTTCCATTGATGTGTTTGTGAGCATGCATCCAAGCATCCTAGTTTCCAATAACTAAATTCAAGGCACATTTTTGCAGCGAGGTGAATATCCTCTTTCTTGATCTAGCTATTTTCATTCCTAAAAAATTTCTCAATGACTAAAATCATTAATTTAAAATTCTTTAGCTAAGACACATTTTAACGTCTTATCTATTATTCATGGTATCCTAATAAGATGATATTGTCAAAAGTTTTGTGTGAATAGGTTGATTTCTGAATAGGTTCGATGTCTTTTCCTTTTGCTTTCATTCCATTAAATATTAATCTTACAATCTATTGTAGGTACAAAATATTATGTATAACCTATTTTAGTAACTTAACAGTACATCTTCATAATCTAAATATTCAACTAAATGAGAAATAAATTAAAATAAAGAAATTGAAAATAATTTAAATGAGGAAGCTCCTAATTATAAAAAATCCTAATTTAGTTGTCTAATTTATGTCCTTCCTGATTGACATCCCCCCTCAAATGAATGCTGACTGATCAAGAAGCATTAATTTGCCAACAAGAAACTTTGTCGGGATCAATAATCCTCAAGCCATCAGTGTTGAAGCCGAGAATGTCAAAACCTCAGAGACAAGTCCTGAACCATAATATGATTTGAGCAAAGAAAAGAAAGAAATCTTTTATTGTTGTCGTCCAGAAATTCGAATCATAGCCACAAGAAGGATTCGCGTCCAGTTACATGATCCAAATGCTATCGATCATAGCCCACAAGAAGGATCCAGTTACACGATCCAAATGCTACCGATGATAGCCCACAAGTAGGATCCAGTTACACGATCCAAATGCTACTGATCATAGCCCACAAGTAGGATCCGCGTCCTGTTATATGATACAAATGCTATTGATTCTTCTGATGACGACGAAAATAATTTGTTCTCCGATCTTCATTCCAAAAGTGTTGAAGCCGAGATCAAGCGTGTAGATGAAAAAAGGGAATATTTCAATGGCGTGCAGATGAAGGTGACTAAGAAACGGGAGTCGCTATAGGTGGAGTTCGAACAAGGGAGAGGCTCTGTAGAGACCAGCCGAGTCGAAGAGGAAGACGAAATAGAACGAAGACGACGTAGGCGAAGAAATAATCATATGTCGAGCAGACCAGAGATTATGGGCGACCAGACGAGCAGACGAAGAGTGGACAAGCGATTCACGTCAGGTTCACCAAACGAGTAGACGGACGAAGCAGTTGGAGCGGACAAAGATCCCACTGAAAGATTCCAAGGCGGAGGATGCAGCGTCGTGTCTGTTTCCATTGTGAGGGGCTTTGTCAGATGAGTGAATCAAGACAAAGAAATAGTTCATCCGTTCCCGCAAGAAGACTGGCGGGAAGGGAGGCTTGACGGTCCTCCAATGACTACCGATGGTTACGACAAAAATTTGGCTTTGATGCCATGTCAAAGTTTTGCGTGAATAGGCTGATTTCTAAATTAGGCTCGATGTCTTTTCCTCTTGCTTTCATTCCATTAAATAATAATATTACAATCTATTTTAGGTATAAAATATTCTTGTTAGCTGACTTAATAATGCATATTCATAATCTAAATATTCAGCTAACAGAGAAATAAATCAAAATAAGGAAATTGGAAATAATTTAAATAAGAAAGCTCCTAATTATAGATAACTCCTAATTTAGCTGTCTGATTTTTGTCCTTCCTGATTGACTGATATCAACATAAATAATTAGAATACAAAATTTTCTTTCGGATGATTTTTTGGTGAATAAATGGTGTGATTGAACCACCTTGAGAGCATTCATGCCCGGGTGAATCTGTCAATCAATTCGTTGGTCAATTTTGTTGAGACATATTAAGATTTCTCGAGTCTGCAGACTTGATTCATATTATTGTTGTTTTCATATCAAGAAGAAATTGTGCTATAGACTTTATCATCTAAATACCTATTTAAAAAAGGCCTTCTTCACATCTAGCTAGTGGAGTGGCAAATCCAAATAAGTAGAAAGAGAGAAAATTATTCAAATAGTATTCATCTTAGCAATCAGGGAAAATGTATCATGATAATCAATACCAAAAATTTGAGTGAAGTTTTTACAAATAGTCTAGCTTTGTATTGATTAATGTTTCGTCTAATTTCTATCTACATTTAGGATTTATTTGTAGCCAACAGGTTTTTTCCCTTGAGGAAGATTTGAGAACTTCCAAACATTATTTCTTTCGAGGGTTTCAATTTCTTTATGAAATGTATTTCTCAATTTAAGAATTTTAAAGCTTCTTGAATATAGTAGAAATTTTCAGGCAGCAAATATTTGTAGTAAAGACATAAATTTCAGAAGATGATTTATCATAAGAGATATAACAACTTATTGGTAGGAGTTCTTTTAGAGCAAAAATATGAATATTAAGATCAAAATAAAAAAAAAAATTATTATCTTGTCATTATGATTGATGTTAATATGAGTCAGACATTGGGCTTGGTTCAGAAGAAATATTTTTTCTATTTCGTTAGTTTAGTTTTTTCTATAATTTGGAATAGATAATTCCTTAGCAACTCTCTCGTTGTATCATACCTGTCAAAGGATGAAATTCAAATAGTTGAGAGTCAAGTAGGTTTTAAGGAGGTGTAGATTGAGATATCAATAAGGTAGGATCAATATTGTCATAAAATGCATTCACAGAGAGAAAACATTCTCTCCTAAATGTGAGATTTATGAAAGGACTCATTTTAGAAGATGAGATTATATTCATAACGGTGTGACAATTTTTACAATTGGGAGAAGAATATCTATATCAAAGTTGAGATAGATAAGTCAAATTCGTGGAAGAAGCATGAGTGAGGGTTTCTGAAGCTTTTATTTTTAAACTTAGTAATGGCATATGCTTAATAAGATATATAACAGTGAGAAAAACTCCCCCAATAACAACCGCTTTGAAATAACCAAACAATAACAACCGTATGATGGTAGTTTGATTATGATTATTGCAATATGGTTATAATAGTCATAGTTAGGCTACAACAACCATAATTGGGCTATATGAGTTATGCTTTAGTTGATAGTTGGTGACTTGCACTTTTTCAAGAGATATATTTTAGTTGTTAGCTAACTCTTCTCTCCCCCTCCTCTATGGGACAAATTAGTCTATTTATAATTTTTGAGAGGATTATTCTGATAAATTTGATCAACCTTCTAAAACACTCCATCATAGGGGTTCACATTGATTCCCTTAATCACATACCACTTTTATAATATTTAAATGCATCAACGACCTCAGAATTAAATGATCTTGGACTCTCATTGGATCCATCTCATCAATCCGCCTAATTTGACTATATATATGACAAATTTAGATATTATTTGGCCCTCCAACTAGTATATCAAAGTTTTCAATTACACTTTAAGTACTTGATCTGAACTTATTTGAACTTCGATCAAATCTCTGTGTCATTGGGCTTGTATTGTCAAGATGCTCAGTTTAACTATAAATTAATTAAAATCAAAGCTTAGATAATCTTAAAATTTAAATTTGGAAGAAATCTTATCAAAAATACATCAAGATTTTTGTCTAATCATACCTTTCAAATGTCAATGCTTGTGTTGCGTAAAAATATATAATTAGTCTTTGAAAATTTTTGTTGCTCAAAATTATAACTTCATAATATTACAAGACCTCGGTCACTTTTATTGATGTGGACATCCTTTCAAAGTCATGAACTAAATAAAATAACGACAATCATAATTTTGGATACTCCTAAAATTACCATGTCGATTGAAGTGAGAATCATTAAATTTTCAAATTACTCAAATCTACTTATAAATACTTCGTTGCATTTTAAAAATACTAAAATTGACTCTTAAAAAAAAAGTGGATTAGGCACCTCTAAATAAAGATTTGATGATGGCACCATCGCTGCTACTGGAAGAGTTCATGCATGTACACAAGCACAAAGACGTGCATGCCCGTGAGCATGTGCACAGTGGCGCACAATGGGTGCAGTGGGACGCATTGTGTGTGTGTGAGTGCTATTAGGTGCAACACGAGCATCTGGGTGCCGTTGAAATGATATTTATATAATTAGATAGCAAAATCTAGCTAGGATTATGCATTTTACATAGATACTTTTTTAAGCCTAGTAATATAATTTTACTTGTATTGGTCAAATATACATTTCTTGTAGTCCTAAGCCTATAAGAGTCAAGGATGAGCTTAATTAATTTCTAGCATATTTATTCTAGCACATTAATTTTATACTTTCAAACATTCAAGTGAAAATTCAAAGCTTCTCCCTCCAAGTTCTCTCCCACTTTCCAATTTTCTCACGTATTTTCTACTCATTCTTAATAATGATGTTTAGGCATCACCCAAAAACAATTTTCGATACAACAAACACATTTGATTTCAAGTTTTGAGCTTTTTAAAAAACCATAAGCAAGAGAGACATTGCCAAAATTAATTTTGAAATAGAAATTAGAAAAAATAATGATTTCCACCTTTCAATCTATTTATAGCTAATGGGACAAAGATCAGGAAAAACCATGTTAATGCTGTAGAAGCAATTAGATTTTCAACAAGGAAGATCTATTATTGAGGAAAATTGTCTATGGTATAAAGAGACATGAAAGGAACTTCATCTTATTGCTCTTGAAAGAGCATAAGATTAATGAGAATTCATTGTTAAGCATGTTGACACTGCTAAAAGTACATATTAGAAATAAGACATCCACTATAACGTAGTGAATAGCATTAAACAAATTATGGAGTAGGCAGAAATTTTTAGATGTAAAACATAAAATTAATTAAAAAAAAAACGTATGAGTATATGATATTCAATTTTAGTGAATGTCGAAATAATAATTATCAATTAATAGAGTTAGAAGATCACAATATGTCTTGTAAAATAAATGGAAATATAGATAAATGAGAATTTAAATTAAAGAATTTAAGATGAACAATTAAATTTGAAAGTTTTCTAAGAGTAATAATTAATTAAAGAAAATCATCAAGGCTCCAAATTCAAATTTTATAGAACTAAAATTATATTAGACATTTGGCACAGACCAAAAGGTCCAACAACAAAAGGCATAGATAATAAGTTGAGCAATGTAAATAATAATAATAATAATAAATAATAATAAATAATAATAACACTAAATTTGTAGCAAAACTATAGAGAATAGGCCGTAAAATGTTATATTGAAGGGACCATAAAAATTGGCTTGGTTGGTTTATGCAAAAAAAAATATATGACAAAAAATGCACAAATATTGTAGAAAGATGGAGTTAATAATTTAAATGATTAGTGAACAAAGAAGATGATATGTAAAGCTAGCCAAGCAATTCCAAATGCGGTAATTATAATGATGATCAACTGTTTGTAGCTACCAATGGATTTAGAATCCACTCAAAAAATTATTTTTTATTGAAAAGAATTAAAATGAATTTGTTAAGAATTTCATCTCAACATTTATGTAGTAGTTAGATAATCTTAAGAGAGCTTAAAATAGAAATATAAAAATTCAAGGAATAATAATAATAATGATAAATGAAATAACTGAATCCGGAGAATAATAATTATGAAATAATTACTATAGTTCATGAACAGATGGCTAGGCAGTAACGACTGCACAAATCAATGAGATGGCATAGAAATTCAAGGAAAGATGAGCCCATATAGTATAAAAATGCAGACAATTCATTCCCCCCCTCAAGAAAATAAATAAATATCATTCATTTCAAAGTTATTTGATACTTCCTAAATGATTGGCCATATTAATCCTTTGGTGAGAATGCCAATAAATTGTCCACCTGTGGTTACAAATAGAGAATAGATTATGCTAATTTTAAGCTTCTTCCTCATAAAATGTCTATATGTTTGTATTACACGAGATTATGAGTAATATTGATGTATGGCTTGTTAACACAATAAAACCTCATAGGATCTTTTGATTTAACTTATAAAACTACAAAGATAATTCTTAGCCATAGCTTTTCACCGATTCCCAGTATCATAGATCTAAATTTCACTTATGTGATAGATACTACCATCATAACTTATTTTTTACATCCAAATCATAAGGTTCCAGAAGTTGACCTCCTGTAAATTATGAACATGTATAATCTACATCTATGCTTGAAAGAATTATCTCATTTTTTAATTGGCCTAGAATTCCCTTGACCCTTATATGTACTACCTTAAGGTGTGATTTTTTAAGATTATGCATGATTTGACTTCCACGGAAACTGCATAAACTGATGGCAGATTAGCATCCTAACTTACCAATTTGTTTGAAAAGGTCTATTATGTGAATATATATAGATATAGCTTTTTTTTTCTTTTTTTCTTTTTTTTTTTAGTGATATAAATATTACATGCCAAAAATCTGCAACTTCAATGAAAACGAAAAATTTTAGCTTACCTTCTTTGACTTCAAATTCTTGGAAGATTTTATTTTTAAATTCTCCATGCCTTCCAAAACTCTACATGTTATAGTAATAGTAAGTCTTTCTTAGAAGCATATGTTGAACAATATTATGACAAACATTTTTGATCATTTCCTTGAAGATGCTTCAATCCATACAATGACTCATTTAGCTTACTTACCCTTGTTTTACTTACCCTTGTTTTATGCATTGAGCCAAAACCAAATGAGACTTCAAAATATACTCTCTTCTTCTAAGTAATTAATGCAAAGACAATCTTCTTCATATTAAATTGTTGTATATTTCATCCCCTATTAGCTACGAAAGATTAAAAAAACTCGAACAATATTCGTTTTAAGAATTGGAAAATATATGTCAAGATAATCAATCAAATATACTTGAGTTAGCCTCAAGCCAATAGTTTAGCTTTATATATTTCTAAACAGGGGCAAAACAATAAATTCTTTCAGTGGAGACACAAATTAATTTATAACTGTTTTTTTTATTTTAAATGTAAAACAAGTAGATTGACTAAAATATGAATTTTATTGCTTTAAATCTGATTATTAAATTAATGAAAAATTATAAAGAATTTAAATAAATTATAAAAATTATAAATTGATTAATTAAAATTTGAATACATATAATGATTAATTTTAACATTAATTTTTTGTATTGAAGCTATTCATCAAATATATTGTTTTAATAGTAACTTTCAAAATTATAATAGTTAAATTTATTATTGTATTTAAAACAACAATAATTATTCATAATTTGAACTATTTTAAAATTAATGGTTTAAATAAGAAATTACAATTAATATTACAGTTTCAAAAAAATAAGATAATTAGGGCTTTTACATACATAGCACCTTCAATAACTAGTAAAAAAATGCAAAATTTTAAAAATAGCATTTTTTTTATAAATTTATTATTTTAAATAAACACATAAAATAAATATTCTAAATAGACAAAATTGCCACGTTAGCAGGCGATTTTGCCATGTCAGCATGCATCATCGTCCACTAACGTGGTGATTTTTATTCGTCACGTCAGCATGCAAAATAGCCTGGTGAGGTGGCAATTTTATTATAAAAAAAATTATTGAGGATAAATAAATGTTATTAATATTATATTAAAAAAATCATACCATTAAGTATATTTAGCTTAGTTGGTAGAGTATAAGGCTCTTAACTTTGAGGTTGTGGGCTTAAATTTATGGTTGTTTTTTTTCTTTTGGAGGGATAGTATTTGCTTAATTATTCTTTTAAATTATTTAATTTTAAAAATAAATTAAAATTATATTAAATGTAATAAATATTATAATCTCAATTAAAATAATAATAATAATAATAATAAAATTAATATTATAATATAAAATAAAATAACCTTAATTATAAAATTTTCATTTAAATTTACATCAAAAGATAAATTAATCTTAATGACCGAAATTAAGTTAATTATTCATACTAATTTGTAGCAATTTATAATTTAAAATATATTTATTTTTATAATTAAACATTATAATCTCAATTTTTAAAAAATTCTAATAAAAATTTAAATATTTATCTTATAATATAAAAAAATTCAATTTAAATTTAAATAAAAATTTATATAGATAAATTTATTTTATTTTATATTATATTATTGATTTTTTAATTTTTATTAATTTTTTTTTTCTGTTGAGATTATAATACTTATTAAATTTTATATAATTTTAATTTATTTGTTAAGTTAAATAATTTAAAAGAATAATTAAACAAGCACTATCCCTTAAAACAAAAACCATCATAAGGTTTGAACCCACAACCTCAAGGCTGAGAACCTTATATTCTACCAATTAAGCTAAATATAATTTGTGATATGATTTAATAATATGATATTAATAACATATATTTGTCTTCAATATTTTTTAATAACAAAATCATCATATCAACAGGCGATTTTGATTGTTGCGTGGTGAATTAAAATCGGCACATCAACGGAAGATTTTGTATGCTGCAATGGCAAAATCATCTGCTGACATGGCGCTTTTGTCTATTTAGAATATTTTTTTGGAGTTTGATTAAAATATTAAATTGATTAAAAATGTTATTTTTAAAAGCTTGTCTAAAAAAAAGGTATGTTTAAAAACTTAATAGGTTAATATATATTGTTATATGAATAATTTTGTGTTTGTGTCCATGTGTATATCAGTGTGTGTCGTATATATTTATATAAATAATGTGTTAATAGAAATTTAATTGAAACAGGATAAAAACTATGAAGTCCCAAATAGGAAGCAGTAAAGTGATGCAAGCTTCCATTATGGGGAAAAAGGAACGGTCACGGGCGTGCAGTGGAGAATGAAAGCCTAATGAAACCAAAATTTTTTATTTAAGGTAAGCTGAGGTTGTACTAGTTTAATTAATGAATCTTATATGAATAATCAAATTTATTCTTTAAGTGCTAATAGTAGATGTATCTGAGATTTACTATTTTAATTGTTTGCATGTGTATGTTTGACTATGATGGAGCCACCCTTTTACGGTGTTAGCAGGAGAACACTAAGGTGCCCGTGCACATAAATGGAGAAGAATATTGATATTAAAATACTTATAATTTTTAGACGGTGCTCTTGTGACGGAAGTATAAAGATTAAAAATATATTAATATGTAAAGGATATAATATGATATAGTAAAAAATTAAAATTGTCTTGAATGATCAATATTAGATAGTAGAAACTAACAAATGCCCTTATATTTTTTTATATTGTTTAATTCACATGTATATTATATCTCTTTTCATTGAATTACTATAGTTTACAAATATGAATATTCATTAGTTTTGTTTAGTTTGTCGTTATTTTAAACTAGTTTTTCAGGTTTAATGAATTGATTAAAAGATGAGTGATAGCAGAGAAAATATTTATAGACAGCAGAAACAACAAGAAACGAGGTAAATTTTAACTGCATTGCTTTAATTGTTTTTTTAATGGCTCTTTCTTTTGTTAAATATTAATTATAGAAAATGAATATAGAAAATTTTTAATTTTTATCGTTTGAGCGTCTTTTCCCACCTTGGTTAATTCCAAGCATCGAGTCAGGTCGTGACAACACCTAAAATATGTTTGTCTACATGTTGCCTACAAATATTCTTATTTATATATTTAGCACTTAAATTTGTGTTTATAGCCCAAATATGAAGCTTCATTTCCTCTCTGTTAAAAAACATCATGTCCAAACAATGAGAAGCGGAGGTTGTAAGTGAATGTGGGTGAGAGAGTTGTTGAACAGGAATTGACCGGGAGAGTTGGGTTTGAAAGATTGATGGCAATAAGATAGGTGAAATTTGATTTCTAAAAATGTGAGGAGAGAGGAGCAGATGGGCTTTAGAGGAGTGGTTGAATGAAATTCTAATGTTTCAAGCCAACGAAATTATAAGTGCTTGAAGCTTGTGGGAGAATTGGGTATTGAATGGTGACAAGTTGTAGGAAAGGGACGCCCGGAAGTTTGGTGTATGTAGGAGAAGGTTGTGAGAGAGAGAGAGGGAGAGATTGTGGATTGAGAGTTCAATTTGTATAATGGTTGTTGGAGGTGAGTAGGGTGGGATTTGTGAAATGAGGTCGCATCGCTAGAGGCTTTGTGTGAGCAACACAATGGAGTGCACACAAGCGGCAAGAGTTCTCCCACCTGAATTCATCTCCTCTACTTCAAATTACCTACACATGGGGAATCGGATGGTCATATGTGGCTATTAGCATAAATTTGAGTGTTAAATACGTAAATAAAAAGATTTTGGTGTGACATTGAAATAAGGATTTTTTAGGTATTATGTATGTAAAAACCCCAATAAATTAATTACTACATAGATATGTTCTAAGCATATCCTTCATACCTCGGATGGTCTTTTGTAGGGCTGAGAAATTAGCTCGGCAATCAATAATTGCCAGAAAATTAATACAAATTTGAGCTCAAATCGAATAGAATTAGTCGAGCTACGAGCCAAACCTTTGAATCAAATTATTTTTTATCTGATTTCGAGTTGTTGTCAGATCAAATCGAAAAGGCTACGATCAAATCTAAATTTAAGGTGGATTTAATATCCACCGTCCGTTCATCCATGTCGCAGACCGTGGCATCTGGACCATCTGTTCCCGCGATTTAAGTGGGTATCGCCTATCCGGACGCTAACTCTTTTTCATTTCCACAGTCACAGCCGCGACGCTCTCAAGTCCTGCTCCCAAATCTCTGCTCTGTTTCTACTTTGCAATCCTCCTCTGCCCTCTTCTAAATCCCTAAGCACAGCGTAAATTGTTCGCACACTGCGGCATTCCGGCGGGCCATAGCCTATAAGCATAAATCGTTCAGTGTGGTGGACCTATGGTTTGGCATTTGCTCACTGCCTGAATCCTGATATCTATCTCTCAGACCTTACCTTCTCTTTTTGGTCTGTTCAATAACTTCATCTCAATCTAATATTTTTCATTGAAACATTTCTACTTCATTATAACCCTATGGTAAATGTTTAGCGATTTTCTTGGTTTGGCATCACATTGGTTTGAGATCACCTTTTTTAAAAGGTGTTTCACTGCTTAGTTGAAGTTGGTTGCCCAGTGGGTTCAGTTGTTGTGATTGTAAGTCGGTTTGGCAATTGGCATAAATTGCATGGCATTGGTGGTATTTTTTTTAGAATATGCTTTAGTTTTAGTTTTCCCGTCTGTAGTCTAGTAATTATCTTGTTCATTCTATCAAATTTATAACTCTAAATATATTTAAGATGTTAAGATACTTGAATATTTTTTTGGACATTCAAAATGAAATCATTCACAAATATTTTTTGAAAGCCCATACTTCTTCAATATTCTTAAAGTTCAAATTTAGCCGCCAAAATTTCTTTTACATGTGTTGTACTTTAGCCTAGGTTTTGCTTTATGGTGACACTATCAAATGCAAATCTACTAAAAACTTATTTCTCCTTGCAATTCACATAACTTTCCATTATTTAATATATGATTGGATTGGAATAATAGAATTTTCTCAAATAGTGTCTCTCAGTAACATAAGGAACAAAATTCACTTTACTATTCACTACAAATGCAAGAAGCAAGTTTTGGGAAGTTTTTTTTACTCTTATAATTTGAAGTATGATGTTTTGGATTTTGAATGGTTTTGTTTTTTAGCTTAACGACACCCGAACCTAAATCATTTTAGTTCTTGTTGGTTGTGATTCTCAAAGGCTGCTACATTTGGGATCATTTTGAATGTTTTATTTTCTTAGCCGAGTATTGGCTTGTATATACTACACTTTATATATAATTTCATAGCATTCTCCCATCCTTGGGTGGTTTATACTTCAAAACATTATGTTGGAATCATTGGGCAAAATCTCTTGGGATCTTATTTTGGTAAGCAAAGATGCAATCATTGACTTCAATGAAAGACTTCATCAGTTATCCAACCCATCCTTATTCATATTGTCCTGAGATCTTTTTTTTGCAGCTTTTGTAGCTATTGCTCAGCTAATTATGATTAACATATACAACATAAACCTTTTGACATTTTATTTTTACTTGAAAATTTTGGCTTATGATTTACACTGTTGCTGGTGGTTAACTTTAACATTATCTAGCTTTATTGATTATCCTTTTATCATTATCATATTACTATTTGGCTATTTTTTGTTCCAGGTACTTTTATGCCGAAAAAATAGTTCAGGAGTGGCTTTTCTATTTTAAATAAAAATAATTGGGAAGTTATCCTTACGCCCTAATGGATAATTGTCCTTATGATTGGTGTGTGAGTCTATATCGTTTCTAGCAAATACATGCCTTGGTTAAGTTCATGTGGATCTTCGTTGCCAAGTTTTCCTAAAATCATCACAGCGTGTTCATTTCTTTTATATTCATTTATGGTGTTTTTTATCACTATGGGTATATACATAGTACATGTCCATTTGTAGCTTTGAAGGCTACAATTTAAAAAAAAAATAAATGAGAAAAATTGCTCACTTTTCAAAATTGAGGTTGTACTTTGCTTGCCTTTTTTGATGAGTTCCACTCTTCTTTTGATCGATTTGCCATTGTAGTTGACTGACAAGAGATTTGTTAGAAAAAATATTAAGCTTTATAGTGAGTCAGAAATGGTAGATAACAAAATTAAAAGAAAAATCAAGGTGAGTTTATATTTATGGATATGATTGTTTCATTTCATTTGTCCACATCAGCATGGACTACAACATTATAAATAACATTTCCCTTATCATTGAGAGGGTTATTATATGCTGTGATCTATCCTTATTTTTTGTCACTTTTTGAGATCTGGAGGATAAAGATTTACTCCACCTAAAAATTCTATAAATCGCTATTAGATTAAGAAAGTTTTTTTGATATTTATTACTTAACCCAATTTTTTACATAGATCTGAAGCTTTTTAAATTTTTTGAATTGGGCATGGATGTGTCTATATATACATAAATGAAGTACTTTATGTTTTTTATCTATACCCTCCATTCTACTGTAATGATTTGTTCCGGAAAGAATTATTTTCTAATTGTATGTCCCTTATTTGCAAGTTTAGGGTGTCCCCTTAACTTTTGGATGACATTTTCTATTATTTGTTTTTTTTTTTTGCTAAAAAAAAGCAAATGCAACCAAGTTAGTTTAATGTATACCCCTTATTAATTATTTATTTTTTTTTTTTAATTGGGCATGCATGTGTGTCTATATACACATAAATGAAGTACTTTATGTTTTTTATCTATACCCTCCATTCTACTGTAATGATTTGTTCCGGAAAGAATTGTTTTCTAACTGCATGTCCCTTATTTGCAAGTTTAGGGTGTCCCCTTAACCTTTGGATGACATTTGCTATTATTTATTTTTTTGTTTGCTACAAATCAGCAAATGCAACTAAGTTAGTTTAATGTATACCCCTTATTAATTATTTATTAATTTAATATTAACAAATTTTTATACATGAAATGACAACTCAAACTCAAAGCAACTCTAATAATTTTTCAACTCAGCTATTATTGATCAAGCAACAGTTCAAAATGAGAGTGTGGGAGAAATTGTTTTGACTGAAGAGAAAAAGAAAATGAGGCAAAGATCAGAGGTTTGGCAATATTTTAATGAAGATTGATGAGGCTAAAGCTTATGAAAATGCTTTAAAAAAGTTTTAGGCTCTGGTACCATAACAAAAATTTCATATTTTATTCCAGCATTTACATAGTACTTATACAATATTGAGTAAGAAACTATAAAATCAGGAAATAATAGTTATATGGTATATATAAGAATATAAAGATTGATGAGTTGGTTTACAACAATCAATGTATTGATGAGTAGACAATAGGTTTCCTACAGATCAATGTGGTAGCAGCAGAAGAAAGAAAGATGATGGAAGTTTTCATGAGTGTGGTCCTAAGTGGCAAATAATATGTTAATAATAAACTATTAATTCATAATCAAATTTATCAAAAAACATTATATCCAATGGTTGTTCACATCCTAGTAATGAAAAAAAGGAGAATACAAAAACCTCTTCCGGCAAATAAAAACCCATCATAACTAGCAAAAAGAATGTCATAACTATCAGCAAGAACACAAAGTGCAAAAAGCATGTACTAGTTTCATATTTGAAAATAGAGCAACATATTTCTCATTGATACAAAAAGGGGTATTTAAAGCTAATTACAATGGACTCAAAGAAGAAAAGAAATAACAACACAATCAAAGAAATAAAATTAGAATAAAGATAAAAAAGAAACTACATAATACAGAATAAGAGTACAGAATAAATAATAATGGCTATGGAAAACTAATAAACCTAATAAATCTAATATTCCCCCTCAAGTTGAAGCATAGATTTCAATCATGTTTAACTTGGATTTCAAGTCATCGAACAAAAGACGAGGAAAATTCTTAATGATGATATCTGGTAGTTGACCACTGGAGAGCACAAAAAAAACACAAATTTCCTCGGACTCAATCGTTTCCTTAATGAAGTGTCTGTCATTCCCCACATGTTTGGTACGATCATGTTGGACTAGATTGTGAGTACTGTTGATAGCAGTCTTATTATCACAGAATAGTTGCAGTGGAACGGAGGTTGGCATACGAATTTCATGGAGCATGATGTATAACTAGAGGGATTCACAGTTCCCCAAGGACATAGATCGGAATACAACTTCAGCATTGCTCCGGACAACCACATACTGTTTTTTTTTTGTTTTTCCATGTGATAAGATTTCCCCAAACAAATAAGCAATAACTCGAGATAGAACGTAGATCATGAACTGACCCGGCCCAATCAGCATCTGTATAAACAGCAATAGACTGAGAGGTGTGACTAGAAAAAAACAAATCTGAGCCCAGTGTACCTTTTAATAGTGGAGAATCCGGTGAACAACATGGAGATGGTGCTCACAGGGGTCATGCATGAATTGGCTTACTATATCAACTGCGTGATATATGTCGAGGCGAGTATGAGCGAGGTAGATGAGTTTTCCCAGAAGACGTTGGCAGTGAGTCTTGTTAACAGGTACAGTAGTGGGAATGTCAGATAATTTTTCATTGGGGTTCATAGAGACAGTCGCGAGTCTGCACAAAGAAGATTGTTCTCTTTCATGAGATCGACCACATATTTGCGTTGAGATATGCAAATTCCTTGAGATGATTGAGCCACTCCCATGCCCAAAAAATGTCTGAAAGATCTCAAGTCCTTCATTTCAAAAGACTTAGCAAGAATGTCTTTCAAGGACTCCAATGTTGGGGCATCGTTACCTGTAATAACAATATCAACATAGACAATAAGGATAGCTAGCTGACCATTGGAAGAATGTTAAAAGAAGAGAGTGTGATCTGAGTGAGTCTGAGTAAAACCATGGCCTGCAACCACCTTTGTGAACCATGGCCCTCAATCACCATAGAGAGACTTTAGCAACATGCACACTTGCCCTCTAGAGGCAGTAGAGTTAGAGCCAGAAGGGAGAGACATGTATATCTCTTCTATAAGCTCCCCTTTCAAGAGTGCATTCTTGACATCTACTTGGAATAAAGGCCAATCTAGATTCACAACAAGGGACAACAGGACTCGAATAATGTTTAACTTGGCCACTGAAGCAAATGTCTCCTCATAGTAAACTTCGTAGGTTTGAGAGTATTCTTTAGCGACCAAACATGACTTGTTGCGTTCAAAGAATCCATCATAGTTGAACTTGGTGCTGAAAATCAATCGGCACCCCACAGCTTTCTTACCCTGAGGAAGATTAATGACATCTAGCATATGGTTCTGCCAAAGAACATGCATCTCCTGCATCACTGTCATTTTTCAGGCTGGATCAACAAGAGCAACCTTGATAGTAGTTAAGATCTGATTATCCCTCAGGGCAGTAGAGGGCGATAAACTGTTGAAAGAGACATATTTTGCTATAGAATAGAGAGAACATGTCTGATTGCATACCTTAGTCGGAGAACTCACCTCATTCGGAGGAGGGATTATGCTGAGGATGTCGCCAAGAGTGGAGTCAAGGTCCTATAAGGTGGTAGCGGGTTCAATAGTAGGATGATTGGAATGAGTGCGCTGAGTGTAGATACGAATAGTGGGAGGAGAAGATGGTGCACTTATCGAATCAGGCGACTCCTCAGTGACAAGAACAATGGGAGAAACATCCAAAGATTATACACTTACCAAATCAGGGGGCTCACCGAATGGTGCACTCACCGGAATAGGGAACTCCTCAGTGATAGGAACAATGGGAGAAACAACCAGAGTAGGATAAAGGACAGTGTCCAAGAACCCAAGCTCCCCCTCACTTGGAGTCGAACTAAGAAAATAGAGAACTTTCAAAGAAGGAAACATCAGCACTCACATAGGTTTTGTCAGTGATAGGATCAATACATTGATACCCCTTTTAAGTGGCAGAATGCCCAAGAAAGATATAATTTATGGATCCGAGATCAAGTTTACTTCGATTGAGAACAGTGTTTCGAAGAAAAGCAATATAGCCAAAAAATCTTGGGGTTTAATGTGTAGAAGATCAGATTGGTATGGAAGCATGACATCATGAGGGGGGTTCGAAACAGGTGAGTTTTAGAGGGGATTCCATTTATGACATAGGTGACAGTAAGAATGAGATTGTTCCAAATTATTTAAGGACATTAGATTAAAACATAATTGAGCGAGCAACATCAAGAATGTGATAGTTTTTTTTCTCTCGGCTACCCTATTTTGCTGAGGAGTGTCTGTACACAAGCTATGGTGGAGAATGCCCTTATTTGCCAAGAGATCACCCAAAATAGAGTTGAAAAACTCACGGCCATGGCCGGTTCGACCTGAAATAGATTTTTTAATTAAGTTAAAATGAAGGTGTAGAAGTTTTAGAAAGTGACAGCAACACCTAATTTATCTTTTAAAATGTAAAGTCATATCATTTAAGTGTGGTTATCAATCAAAGTCAGGAACCACCGTTTATTTGTGTAGCTGCGAGTGTGAGAGGGTTCTCATAAATCACTGTGAATGAAAGAGAAATGAGCGAAGGTATGTAAGTGTGGGGTGGGTAATGGACTCGATGATGTCTGACTAACTGACATGTGAAATTAAAGAGATTTTTGTTAGAAAACATCAAAGAATAAATTTTTTAAAATATTTGAAACTAGGATAACCCAAACGACAATACAACAACATGATGAGACATTCAATGACTCGAGATAAATTGCAGCTCTTAAGAGATGTGTCTCCTCACTCTCCATGACCTTCTGTTGGAAGTAGTAGAGTCCAGTTATCCTCTTAGCAGTTTCAATCATCCTCTCCTAACGACAATACTAAAAAACACAATCATCATAAGAGAAATTAGCCACGTAATTAAAATCATTTGTCAACTTGTCGACAGATAACGAGTTAAATTGCAACAATGAAACATGTAAAATAGACTCCAGAGCTAGACCGGTCTTTAGTACAATTGACCCTTTACCAGCAATGGAACTACAGGAGCTATGAACAATTCTAACGACTTCTTTCCAAGAGAATGGATAGCAAGCTAAGAAAGCTTGCAAGCGTCTAGTCATGTGATCTATGGCACTTAAATCAATAATCCACTGACTAGAGGAGGAAAAAACAGTGAGAGTCATAGGAAGAGTACCTTGTCAGACGTGGGAGGTAACGGAACCGTAGAGAATTGATTGACTCCAAGTAGCTTAATCAAATTGCTCCATCTGGTTTCTTAAGGATTCGGAGGATTCCAAAAAGTTCTGAGTAGGAGTTGGTTAAACTACAGTAGATTTAGATATTACCGAGAGTACCTAGGTAGTAGAGGATTTGGCCAAAGGTTTGTATTCTGGTTTACCGTTAAGTTTTCAATATTTGTCCCGAGTGTGGTTGGGTTTGTGACAGTAAACACAAGTGGAGTGACCGGTTCGAGGTGGCAAAGAAGAAGGTTGAGCACGATTCCAAAATATTGATGAATTTATGGGTCACCAGCTGACGGATAACTACAGGAAAGCTGCAAAAAGGTTGCTATAATGTTGTAGAAAAGATGCAAGTAAGCTGCAGTAAAGATGCAGAAAAGCTACAGGAAGGTTGCAAGATAACTGCATAAAATCTGGGAGTCGGATTGCAGAAAATCTGGGAGTCGGATTGCAGAAAATCGGGGAGGCGGGCACCAAACCTAGCGGCAAGGATCAACAAGGAAGGCAGGTGAGAAAGCTTGCAGAGAGGGCCACCGACGGTGTTCGTGAAAGCAACAGTGCTGAGAGAAGGCTGTAATAATGTTGCAAGAAAGAGCAGTGCTTTCCTGGGTAAGAGTTGAGCAACGGCTGAAAAACTACAGGAAATTAGCAACCTGCAAAAATAGCCTGAAATAAAAGCAGACAAAATCAACAGCGAGAACCCATGATAGCGGAACCTTGCGGCTACCAACTGCAGGAAATCAACACATGAACCCTATGGAGTGGCGGCTACACTAAGTCCTTCGTTAGGTCACCGGCTCAGTAGAAATATTCTTTTCCAAATAATGCGCTGCTCGCAAGCCCCAAGGTGAAGTTTTTACAGGACCTTGCAACTACTGTAACCAGTAAAAGTGGCGAGCAACTAGGAAGTGTCGGCTGCTGGAACCGACAGAGGGTGGTTGATAGATCTAGGGTTAGGCTTTGATACCATGTCAGAATTGAGAATAGAGCAGCATATTTCTCATTGATACAAAGAGGGGTATTTAAACCCAATTACAATGAACTCAAATAAGAAAAGAAATAACAACACAATCAAAGAAATAAAATCAGAAAAAAGATAAAAAGGAAACAACATAATACAAAATAAGGAAAATTAATAAATGATAACCACTATGGAAAGCCAATAACCCTAATAAATCTAATAACTAGAAAGAAAAGTGAAAACCTATTGGCATTAAAGTTAATTTTACAACAAACCAAATCCCTGCATAATCTAATCACTTAAGCTATATAAATTAGTTAAGATTGTGGCACTAGGGTGAAGCATTGAGGTCAATTGCAGCAATTTCACCTCCATGATCATAATTGTTCTGCCTGCATTCATCAGGAGTATATAAGAGATCCTTATCTGCATAGGTCGTAAACTACATTCACTTGTGTCCAAAATAAGTGGTTGAACTGATGGATAATAATAAACTATAAATGACTACATTCAGAGACATAGGGCAACTACAAAATTGACATTCTTATGAATAAGAATATCCTTCTCATGTAAGAGCTACTAAAAAACATATGGAATACAGATTAGATCAGTTTAGTTTTTTTTTTTTTTAAGCAAGAGAGGTAAAACAAATTCCACAAATAACTACATAAGCAAAGAAATAATGATATGGTGAACACAGTTATTACCTCAAAAGCAAAGAAGCCGCCAGGTTTTAGAGCTGAGATCAACCCTCCACATAGATGAAAAAGATGATGCATGCCATTGTTCCCTCCATCCAATGCTAAACTAGGTTCGTGTTTACTAACTTCAGCTTGTAATCCAGGAATATGACTGCTTGGTATGTATGGTGGATTGCTAACCAATCCGCTTAGCTTTCCTTGAAGATCTTGCAGAGGTTCAAACCAATATCCCTGCCTTATCTCCACTTTGTCCTAGATACATAACGCCGAGTGGTAAGCTTATCAAATTCAAAAAACGAATCACTTAAGCGAAATGGGCATTAGAAAATTCATGCAGCTTAAACATAAATGAGCAGGATAATATTATTGAGCAACCAAAGAGGTATAAATACAAGATGCAAGGTGTATAGAATAGTAAAGATATAATACCCAAATCTCTCCTATTTACACCCAAAAGATAAAAAGGAAAGGCATTAACTAGAAAATATATAGAAAAGAAAATAACAGGAAAGACAACAAAATATATAGAAAAAACTTCAAATACTGTCCCTCAAGTTGAAGCATAGATGTCAATCATATTCAACTTAGATTTAAAGTCGTCAAACAACGGTCGAGGAAAATTATTTGTAAGGATATCTGCAAGTTGACCACTGGATGGGACAAATGGAACACAAATCTCCCCGAAATCTAGTTTCTCCTTAATGAAGTGACAGTCACTCTCTACATGTTTGGTGCAATTATACTGGATTGGATTATGAGCAATGCTAATGACAACTTTATTATCACAAAATAGTTGTAGATAAACAGAGACTGACATTCGTAACTCACAGAACATGATGCACAACCAGAGAGTTCCACATATGCCCAAGGACATAGAACGAAACTCGGCTTCGACACTGCTGTGGGCAACCACCGACTGTTTTTTGTTTTTCCAAGTGATAAGGCTTTCCCACACGAAGGAGCAATAACCCGAGGTAGATCGTTAATCATTGATGGACTTGGCCTAATCAGCTTCCATATAAACTGCAATAGAACAAACCTGAGCCCAATATGCCTTTTAAGTAGTGGAGGATCCGGTGGACAACGGTGAAACGGTGCTAATAGGGGTCATGTATGAATTGATTTACAGTACCAACAACATAAGAAATGTTGGGGCCTGTATGGGTGAGATAAATGAGTTTACCCACGAGACGTTGGTAGTGTGTCTAGTTCACCAGAGCGGCATTAGGAACATTTGTCAATTTCTCATTGGAATTTATCGGAACAGCAACCGGTTTGCAAAGGAAAAAGTTGGTCTCGGTTAATAGGTTCATCACACATTTGCACTAAGAAAAACAAATGCCCCGAGAGGACCAAGCAACTTACATGCCTAAGAAATATCGGAGAGACTTCAGGTCATTCATTTCAAAAGATACGGCGAGGATGCCTTAAAGAGACTCCAAGGCTAGTAGAGTATTACCTGTGAGCACAAGATAGTCGACATAAGCGATAAGGATGACAATATGGCCACTAAAGGAATGTTGAAAGAAAAGAGTATGATCTGATTAGGCCTGAGAGAACCCATGGCCCACTAACACCAATGTGAACTTTTCGAACTAGGCCCAAGAAGATTGCTTCAATCCGTATGGACTTTCGCAGTCGGCACACTTGTCCATTAAAAAAAGTAGAGACAAAGCCCCGAGGGAGAGACATATACACCTCCTCTGTAAAATCGTCATTAAGGAAAGCATTATTGACATTCAGTTGGAGTAAGGACCAATCCAGATTCACGGTCAAGGATAACAAAACCCGAATGGTGTTCAGTTTAGCAACTGGAACAAACGTCTCCTCATAGTCAATTCCATAGGTTCGTTATGTATTCTTTGGTGACCAACCAAACTTTGTTACGCTCAAAGGATCCATCGAAGTTAAATTTGGTGTTGAAAATCCACCGACAACTCACTGCTTTCTTTCTCTGAGGAAGATCAATAGCATCTCATGTATGGTTTTGCCAAAAGGAATTCCTCTCATCCATTACTGCAACCTTCCAGAAAAGGTTTGCCAGTGTTACCTCAATAGTTGATGGAAGATGATGGTCCGTCATGGAAATGGCAAATGCTTTGTAGGTTGGCAATAAGTTGTCGAATAAAATATATTTTTTCATGGAATAAAGAGAGCATGTTTGATTACGTACCCCAATGATAGAGCTCACCTCCTCATTCAGAGCAAGAGTAATCCCCGCAATTTGAGTGTAGTTCTGAGAATGTCAAATGGAGTAGATTCCAAGACCTGGAAAGAGATTGTAGGCTCAAGAGTAGGAGCATTGGGATAAGTCTCAACAGAAGGTTTGATGCACCAAGTATAGACACGGAGAGTGGATGGAGTAGATATTGGTCTGGTTGGCGGCAAATCCAGTGGGACAAAGGGTTCCTCGACAACAATGGTTGGAGGTGTAGGTAGAATATCCACTAGAGTTGGAAAAGGAATAGCATCCAAAAAATCTAGTTATTCCTCACTTGGGGCAGTGTTGGGAAAGTAGAGGACACTTTCAAAGAAGAAAACATCGGCACTCACATAGACTTTATTTGTATAGGATCAAGAAATCGATAGCATTTTTGAGTGACAGGATATCCGAGGAAGACACATTTGCTTGAACAAGGATTAAGTTTATTACAAGTTAGGGCAGTATTCCGAACAAGTGTCGGCTGATAGGAAAACATGACATCAAGCGGCTAACGGGGCCAAGAAATTGTGAATTTTCGTGGGGATTATTGATGAGATAAATGGTGGTAAGTACAGTATTCCAAAAACATTTCAGGACATTAGATTGAAACATAAGAGAACGAGCCACTTCGAAAAGGTGTTGGTTTTTTGTCTCGGCTACCCATTTTTTTGAGATGTATCCGTACAGGAGCTATTATGCAGAATGCACTTATCAAGAATTCTCCCAATATAAATTTAAAAAAACCACGACCATTTTAGATCCGAAGAATTTGAATTGAAGTTTTGAATTGGGTCAAAACGAATGAGTGAAAATTTTGGAAGGTGACCGCAACTTCATATTTATCTTTTTAAGATATATACTCAAGTCATCTGAATGTGGCATCAATCAAGGTAAAGAACCAGCGTTTATTAGTGTAGCTCAGAGTTCGATAGGGTCCCCATAAATCACTATAAATTAGTGAAAATGAGTAGAAAGAGTGAGGGGTGAATATGAGACACAATGATATTTAGCTAACAGACAAATCTCACATTTGAATTTAGATAGATTATTATTAGTAAACATCAAATAATACAATTGTTTTAAATATTGAAAATTATGATGACTCAAACGATAATCTAAAAGCATAATATGGCATTCAATGAACACGGTAAAATTGCAACTATAGGATGGAGTGTCCTCGCCCTCAATGTACTTTCCTTGGAAGAAGTAGAACCTGATCACCCACTTAGCAGTTTCAATCATCCTCCCCAAAATACAATCCTGAAAGACACAAACATCAATAAAAAAAATAAACGACGCAATCAAGATCATATGTCAACTTACTGACTGACACAATTAAGGTCATATGCCAACTTACTGACTAATGCAATCAAGGTCATATGTCAACCTACAAACTGACAAGAGATTACACTTCAGCAAAGGTACATGTAACACAGAACCACCAGACTCTTTACCTACAATGGAACTATAGGAACTGCCAGCAATTTTAATAGTACATTTCCCAGAGCACGGATAATATGTAGAGAAAGCATGAGAACATTCATGGCACCTGAATCAATAATCCACGTGCTAGAAGAAGGAAAAGCTATGAAAATCATTGGAATGTTACATTGACGGACATAGGAGGTCGACAGGTTGGAAGAGAGTTGACTAGATCCAAGTAGCTTAATTAAAGACTCCATCTAACTCTCAATGGAGTCTACTGATTTCGAGATGTTCAGAGTGGGAGTCGATAGTACCGTCATGGATTTTGAGGTCTTAGCAAGACCCATAGTAGCGAAGTATTTGAACAAATGTTTACTCGCCAGTTTTCTATGGAGTTTCCAACACTTATCACAGGTTTGGTTGGGTTTGTAATAGAAATCACATGTAAAGTGATCGGCACGTGATGGCGTGGAACAGTGTTAAGCACTATTGAAAACCGAGGCGGAAGGTTCAGCTAATGGTGTAGGTGCTGAGCATGACAAGCCTCCGGGTATCTTCATGGTGAATCTCGGTGAATGTTGTCCTAGTTGAAGAAAAGGGATCTCAACCAAGAATGTAGCCCCAGACTTCGTCGAGATTGTTGTTTAGGCTGGCAAGAAATTGAAACATATGATCATTTTCCATAATTTTTTGGAAGAGGGAAAGATCAATTGTAGAGTGCCAAGTGTACTCATAGTAGAGATCACATTTCATTCATAAAGCAACCAATTCATTGCAGTGTTGTGTCACAGTTCTTGATCCTTGTTTTGCCTAAAAAATCTTCTTATAAACCTCATAAAGTTGGTCGAAATTCCCTACGTCAGAGTAGGTATAACGAACTGCAGTCCTGAGGGCACTTGCAGATGGAAAAAACAGATACGAACAGTCAATCGAAGTCTCCATGGAATTAATCAATCACGACATGACCATGGAATTCTCCTCTTCTCACGCTGCATATGTCGGGTCAATCTTCGGAGGTTCACCAATCATACATGTGAAATGACTAGATATCATGTGTCCTTCGACGAATAATGACAGCTTGGGATCATTGGAAGAAATTAGAGTTGTTAAGTTTATGAGTGGTGATCAAGAAGTTCATCTAGTTTTTAGGTCCTCAGGTTTGCAGAGGAATTGAGGTTGGTGTTGATCCTTTGGTGGGGTTGATAGTGAAGGACTCTGACATAAATCCTGCTGAGCCAAATGTAAGGTTGAGATGCTGAGACAAAAAAATTCTGCATGCAGGAGGGAGATGCGGTGGCAAGAGGTCCTACAGGGAATGGACAAGGCTGCGGCAAGGTGCTTCGGCTATCCAGAAGGGAGATCAGACCGGTTGGAGGGAGGTCCGACAGCTGTAAACACCTGACAGAAAGACTAGCGATAGCAGCCTTCAGAAAAATTGGGACGGGAAAGCATGCCGGGAAGCTAAGGCTAAAATCTGCATGGGAAGGGACCAACAACGGGAGAAACGGTAGGAAAGAAGGGAACCGGAGGCAAGAAAACCTACAGGAGAAGGCCTGCAGGAAGAGCTGGCGGCTAGGATGGCATCCCCGCAGCTAGGGTTAAGTCCTTGGCTCTAATAACATGTTGAATTTTGGGAATTGAGGAAGATAATATTATTGAGCAGTCAAAGGGGAATAAATACATGATACAAGGAGTATAGAATAGAAAAGATATAATACCAAAATCTCTCATAATAACACCCAAAAGATAAAAAGAAAAGGCATAAACTAGGAAAAACATAGAAAAGTAAATAACAAGAAAGGCAACAAAATAAATTGAAATAACTTTTAATAATAACAATAAAGATGTAAAAAGGGAATCAAAGTTCATCTTAAAGCTTGCAGATAAGGAATAGATGACTTTCATAGTGTCAACACCATTTATAATTGAGATGTTTAAATAATAATAATAAGCATTAGGCTAATTTTAAACTAGAAGTGGGGAACTAATAGACATCAGTAATAAATCAATGGTAATACGAGCCATATTGCTGTGTTCCATCTGGATACCAGTTATTAGAGAGTGACACTTGCTGTCTTTGATCCCTGTCCTACATGAAACGAAAACACCATGTTTGCAGCAGAATATTTACAACACAAATCAAATTTCAAATATATCGATGCCACCAAATTGAACACATATATTTAATGCAGCAAAATTGGCTACGTTTATCTAGTATGACACAAGCACTGCGCGAAGAAGACAAAAAAAGAAAAAGTGACTGAATGTAAAATAAATGAAGAAAATTTACACCAAAACAAACGGTTGACATTTCTTCTACCTAAAAACACCCACAAAGTTGAAAAGCTCAGAAAAAATAGCCTCTGCATTACTCTTTCCAGATATCCTGGACCTCAATATACGCACATGTAAATGCACTAGCATATATGCATTGTATACGTACATACATACCACAAATTCTTATGCATTTACATATCTAACACCTAAAGATTCAAATTTATATGCATACCACTCAAATCTTTAAAATCACATAAAAAATACCACAAATCACTACATTTAAAAGTAAAATCCTAATTCTCATGCAAAGGTTTATAACACCAAGGTCTTATAAAACTAAATATCAAATTTCAGACGCTAGATATGAAAATACATAAGAATTGTTTGGTATTTATGTAAATTTCCCTATATATTACCATCTGCAACTACAAATATTCAAAAAGCCATTGCTTCAGAAAGAATACCAAGTAAAATGTTTTCAAGCAATATAGCCATATAGGAATTACTTACCTCCAATTTATACCTCCCCACATTGAATCGAGCAACCTCCACAGCAACCTCACTCAAATCCGTNCATATTACCATCAGCAACTACCAATATTCAAAAAAACATTGCTTCAGAAAGAATACCAAGTAAAATATTTTCAAGCAAATATAGCCATATAAGGATTTTCTTACCTCCAATTTATACCTCCCCACATTGAATCGAGCAACCTCCACAGCAACCTCACTCAAATCCGTCGCCACAACCCTTCCATTATCCCCAAGCATCCTTCCAATCGCTATGGCAATGGCACCACTCCCGGTTCCCAAATCCGCCCACAAACCGTCCTTGAACCCTTCCACCCCCGCCACCAAATCGACAAGCTCCTCCGTCTCTGGCCTAGGAATCAATACCCCTTCTCTCACCGCCAGAACCAAATCACGCCAATGCTCGCACCCAACAATGTACTGAAACGGTCGCCGCTCCTCAATTCGCTGCAACCATAAACGGTGGAGATCTTCAAGATCGGTTCGCAGCAACAGGGTATCGCCAGCTTGAAATGTAGCGTCCTGTAGAAGCCACGAAAGCTCGCGGAGTAGTTCAGATGTGGAGGGACCACCGTCGACAGAGAGTTTGGGGGCGGAAGATCGGGCTAGGGATTCTGCCCATTGGCGGAAGGAAAGGAGGGCGGAAGGGGAGCAGGAGTGGGAGAGGGGACGTAGGAAGAGAGGAGTTTGGATTTTTAGAGGAAAAGAGAAGTGTGAAGCTGATGAAGAGGCGACGGTGGTGGTGGTTGAATACGAGAGGGGACGGCGGACGGAGGCAGATGAAGCGGAGAGGATAGTGAATTGGAGCCTAGAGATCATTTGGGATTTTTTTTTTTTTGAAGTTCTTANGCGTAGGAAGAGAGGAGTTTGGATTTTTACAGGAAAAGAGAAGTGTGAAGCTGTTGAAGAGGCGATGGTGGTGGTGGTTGAATACGAGAGGGGGCGGCGAAGCGAGGCAGATGAAGCGGAGAGGATAGTGAGTTGGAGCCTAGAAATCATTTGGGAATTATTTTTTTTTTAAGTTCTGATGGGACTATTATAAGAGACTCTTTGGAAATTTCATAAGACTTATGAGATATAAAATTTAGGCTACTTTTAGCGCAGCTTATTGGTCACCTTTGCATTTTCAAAATGCCGTCACGGCGTTTATTTTCTCCTTTTTCGATGGATTTCGTGATACGTCATTTTTATTTTGTAATAAATGCCGGCAGACAGCCCGCGTTCGGAGAAAGTTTCTTACCTCTCTGCCCTCCCGTCGCGCTTGCCCTCATTCCATGTTTTAGGTGCCTCTTCGATCCTCTTTGCCCTCATCCCGTGGATTTCAGTCGCTCCACAATCTGCCTCTCTCACGCTTCTCTCTCGATTGTTGCCTTTCTCATCCTCTTCCTCTCTGAAATTTGTGGTTGTGGTGCACTATAAGTATTATCGTCGCCTTTCTTGCGGTGATTTTTTATGGAATGACTTTTCTGTGTGTTGTTTTGGCTTTCTTCTTTGTTATGAGAAATTTGCAGTGCTCTTGTGGTGAAATTTGAAGGAATGGTTTTTTTCTCTGATTTTCAGGATTTCTCCTTTTTTTGTGCTTTTTTCTCTCGACTGTTGTCTTTGGTTGGGTGTTGGATGTTGGCCTTGGTTGTGTGTGCTGGTGGTTGGAATTGGGTGTGTGTGACTCTCAGTACTGTTGCCTTTGGTTAAGTGTTGGAGGTTGGACTTAGGCGTGTGTTGGTTGGTGAACATTGGTGTGTGTGTGCTGGTTGTGGTGTGTGTGTGCTGGTTGTGGTGTGTGTGTGTGTGTTGCATATCAATGCAGGTTTGCATTCTAAAATCCTATTTTTACTCAGTGGGAATGAAAGTTTCATCTATGTGAGGTCCTGTAGGGGTCATTAGGTTGCAGGGAAGATTAATGTTGTGCTTCATATATCATTTTAATAAAAAAAAAAATTGAAAGGATACGCTAAGCCATACAATCAGAACTTGGTGCCAATTATTTACACACCCAACTCAGGTTTGATGGAAAGCTTGAAGGGTTTTGAAGTTGTTAGTGCTTAGTTGACAGGAAGGAATGAACAAAATTTGTAATGATTGACCAGGGGTCTAATTCTTAGCATTTGGAAATGTTACACATGAAGATGGGTGTGTCTGTCGGTGGTTTGGACTTGGGTTTGTTTGCTCTGAGGTCGGACTTGGGTGTTGGTTGGTCTTTAGTGTGTGTGCATTGGTTATGGTTTGTTTGTGTGGTTGGACTTAGGTGTACCTGCTGGTGTTTGGACTTGGGTGTATGTGTGTTGGATGTGATGTGTGTGTGCGTGTGATTGGACTTGGGTGTGTCTGTTGGTGGTTGGACTTAAGTGTGTCTGTTGGTGGTTGGACTTGGGTGTGTGTGTGTGATTTGAATTGATTGTTGAATTGATTGTGTTTGCTAGTGTTTGGGCTTGGGTGTGTTTGTTGATGGTTGGACTTGGGTGTGTGTGTGGTTGGACTTGAGAGTGTATGCTGGTGGTTGGACTTCAATCTGTGTATGTTGGTTATGGTTTGTTTGTGTGGTTGGACTTGGGTGTGTTTGTTGGTCTTTAGACTTTGGTGTGTGTGCGCTGGATGTGGTGTGTGTGCTGGATGTGGTGTGTGTGTGTGTGTGGTTGAACTTCGGTGTGTCTGCTGCTGGTTGGACTTAAGTGTGTCCGCTAGTGGTTTTATGTGATTTTTTGCTTTCTCCTGTTTTGTCTACTACATGTTTCATGAAGAGTTAAGCTTGTCCTATTTTTTTATTTTACTGCCTTTATGATTTATTTCTTAATCCATTTCTTTTATTAGTAACGTAATGATTAGGATCAAAGAAGTGGCTACATCAGCAATGTGAGATAGAAAACTCACAATCATATTTTACAACCTCTGTATTAAGGAGATCGGGCTTAAAAATAGACCCACCACTTACTTTAACAAAGAAGGGTGGTTGAATATTTTCAAGAAGAACCATGAAATGATAGGAAGGGACTACGTAAGGTTAAAATTTAAGAACAAGTGAAACCAGTTGAAGAAGGACTGGAAGCTATGGAAGGAGCTGAAACTGGGATCCACTGGCTTGGGTTGGGATCCTATCAAGCGGACCATTGATGCTTTAGAGGATTGGTGGACTGAGAATTTGGAGTTAATATGTAAACCTCTAAATATTTGTTCTTCCATTCATCTGTTTTAACAAATATACTTTCTCATATTTCACAGGCAATGCCAGGTGCCAAAAAATTCAAAGTAAGTGGCATTGAGTCGGACCTGAAGGAGAAGCTGGACCTCATGTTTAATTGAGCTATTGCAAAGAATATGCATGTTTTCACCCCAAGTGAGCATGGGTTTTCAAGCATACCAAATGACATGGGGGCTGAGTAGGAAGGTGGATCAGACAAAAAGCCTCAGCTAAACCCAGAGGGAGTTGAAGTCCACTTGCCAGTCAAAGTGGCCTAGGATGGATAAAAGGAAAAAGGACGTATCCGGTTTCGTCATAAGCTCAATAAATAAACCAATAGAAGTATGCAGGGGTCAACCTAGTCCTTCAAATGACACCACCATAGACAACTTTCTTCGAGTTCTGGGTACATATCCTAAAGTTAGAGCTGATACTTCGTTCTATTTAAACTCCTTGAAGTTACTAGAGGACTCGACCCGCAAACAAATATTAATGAAACCCCCCCCCCCTCCCGAACTTTGCATTCAATATTTACATTTTTTATGGACAATTGATTCCATGGTTTTATTTTATTTTTTTGCATGTTTTTTTTTCATTTTAGGGTAGGAATATTTGATTTGGAAGTTTTATTTATTTTGGACAAACAATCAATATGCTGCTCTGTAATTATTTTTGTTCCATAATAATTAATCTTCAACTTTAATATGTTCTTTTAAATGTTATTTGATTCGTTCTTATTACCTGAAGATAAGACTTTTCTAGGATGGATTGGCAGTGATTGCGCTGTATAAGAATAATTACGGCTGCTGTAATTATCTTGTATGATTACTGCAACTTCGTCGTAGATCGAATATTGATCCACCTAAAAATTATATTTTTTTAGTGTACATTTCATTTTCATTTTTATGCACATTTTTAATGATATTACACTTTAAGGAATGTATTTTGCATATTTTTATCTTCAGGTACAAGAAATAGACTTTTGGTGAAAATGAACAAAAACGGTGCAATTTGGAGTCAAATTGAGCAAATAAAAATATTCTGATCTGGCGCATTTCGATATGACTTTCCATGCTTAATATCCTTCATATTTATTTCATGGTTTTGAATGAAATTAAACTTTAAAGAAATGTTGTTTTCATGTCTATCTTATTGGTATACCGACCTGAAGCGCAACAGAGCTGAAACAGGGCGAAACATAGCCGAAACGGGGCGAAACGGAGTTGAAACGGGGTGAAACAGAGCTGAAACGGAGCGAAACAAGGCAAAACGGCGTTGAAACAGGGCAAACGGGGCGAAACAGTTGAGCTGCACGCAGGGTGGTGCTATCATCCCTAAATTGGCGCCATAGTGCCAGCACAGGCACTATAGTGCCCCAGACTGGTGTCATTGCGCTCGAAACGGTTATTGGACGACTTTTGGAAGATTCTAAGTCATTCTGAGATGTTCTGGAAGCTTTTTGACAACTTGCATGCCCCATGAAGTAATTCAATGAATCTAGACACTTGGAAAAGACCTTTTATGAAGAGACGTCTCTCTTGGAGTGAAATGGTGTGTCACTTGGATGAATGAGAGTGTCTTTTGGAAAAAGGAGGTGTTTGGCTCCTCTTTAAATAGAGGGGCTTGATGTTTCTCATGATAAGTAATTATGAGAGTTTAAAGAAGTAATAAGGAAGTGTTTTAGGAGGAGTTTGTTGTAAGTTTATGGATATGTTGATTTCTTCATTTTCTGGAGAGATTAGTGAGGGATTTTGAGAGATATGAGCAAGAAAGTATGAGCGGCGCATGGATCGACAGAAGACTTTGTTGGAGGGATTTTTCTTCTTTCTTTCAAAGGGAAAAAACTAAGTATTGTGTTTTTTATTTCCTTGTAATTATTTTAAATACTTTCTAGTGGATTTTCTTTGATTTAAACGAAGTTTTCTGTTGTGTTTTA
Organism: Phalaenopsis hybrid cultivar; assembly: GCA_002079205.1. Taxonomy (NCBI): domain Eukaryota; kingdom Viridiplantae; phylum Streptophyta; class Magnoliopsida; order Asparagales; family Orchidaceae; genus Phalaenopsis; species Phalaenopsis hybrid cultivar. The sequence goes on from JXCR01138244.1 coordinate 188,665, forward strand.
TCTATGCTTCGTAAGTAGTTTTCCTTACTCTTTGCTTTTAATATGAAGTATTGACATGTGTAGGAAAATTTGTTTTATGATATAATTAATTTTATTTTCATGTGATAAGTAACATCTCCTTTGCTTCATTGACATAACTTAAGTGACAATAAGTTATGTTAAAATCTGTTGTATGTGAAACTAAGACTTGGGAAAGCGGTGATCTTGCAACTTGAGTGCACTCACATTGACCGGTTGACTGGTAAAATAATTTAGGCGGTAATGCAACTTTTAAGGAAATATAATCTAATGATCAATTTCTATTAGATGCTTTTAGGTGACAGATAGTTGCGTAAGACAAATAAATTACTAAGCTTACTTACACATTCGAAAGAGGGTGGGTAGACATATGTTCCTTGTTAGCACATAACTTATTACTTAATTCTATCAAATTTTTTTACTGTTGATGTCATTGTCTTCATTTTACTTTTCTTTCGAAATGAAATAAACACATGTTTAGGAATTTAGTTTTGCTTAAAAATTCTCGTATTTTTATTAATGTGATGGTATTTTCACCTGCTCTTAATTGACTTTGCAAACTTATCACTTGTGAGGTAAAAATCCGTTGAGAAACATAATGACCCGGGAGGGCTATGATTTCAGCCAACTAGTGAATACCACACTTCATTCTAAGCAAAGCCGTGTCGATCATCTAAGCGGGAGTGCAAATAAATAGGGAAATAGGTTTCTATGGGCGTAGAATTAGTTAGTTCTAGAGTGACATACTAGATTCTTATCAATTTGGCTTAAGGTTTAGTACCCTCACGCTGGGATTTGACCATCACAGTGGCATAGGCTTAGGGGCATCTAAAGGTGAAAGGATAGATAGTTCTGATGTGTAATTGAAATGTTAAGGAATCAGCTTTAAGTTAGCTAATGTTCTTTGCTAGCACCGAAAGGGGGTAAAGAATAGATATGCTCCTATTTGTCACTGACTATATTAAATTCTAAGCATTTATTTCATTCACATTATCTAGGTAATTGCACAAGAAGGGTAGTCTTTAACATCTCAAAATTTTCCAAACTAATTTATCCAGATAAGTTATCTTTAGAATTAATATTTCTATTTAGTTGTTGTTACAAAAACCACTTTAATCGACTTTCCAAACTAAGCTCTGGTAGTAGTAGACTAGAATTAACCTAAGAGATTTCTTACCTCGCTTCTCTGTGGGATTGATATTGGGGTCTTTAAAGAAAATCCTATATTACTTGAAACGATACGTATACTTGCGTAGTACCCTTAGTGTGTAAACTAATTTCTAAATTTTATAGCATTTCTATTTTACACACTAGCAGCTTAATACAAGTTGGTTCAAGTTTTTGGTCATATTTTGGAAGCTAAATTAGTCTATAATTGTGGGTCGGGTCAAATATCATGCTTGACATTGAGCTATATTGGTGATAATGGGTCGGTGAGTTGCTTTAAGGACACCCCCACAAGGTTCAGTAACATGTTCAAGACAATAGTACCGATATATTTTGGATCTCTTGGATGAACTGCATAGCCATCATTGGCTCCACGGTTTTTAAAGAATGACTAAAAGAGGGACGTTAGCAATAACCCTCTGCATTCTATCACAGAATGAATCAATAAGAGGAACAATAGAGCGATTCCAGCATTCATCAGAGACAATGAGCAAGTATTTCTCCCAAGAGTGGCATGCATTTTTGCTCTATCCACAAGTTTGGGTGATGGATAAGATCTCTTTTCCATAAGGATGTCACAGAAGCCGAGCATATCCAAGTAGAAATAGACGCAAGTGACGCGTCGAAACTTACCATTAAGTTAGTTGGCTGCACAACACAATTATATATGTCAAGTAATAATGCAGTTTAAGAGTATCATGTAACAATTCCATGAGAAAAGTTTTAACTATTACTTCAGCATAAAAATCTTTAGTTTACGAATTCAATGAACCTAGCTTGATGGTATCACAAAGAATATTTTAAATCCTAAAATCCTAAACAAACATAATATATTACAGGTAGAGGAAACAAAACAGGTAAAAATCTTAAGAGTTCTTTCAAGATGGATGAGGTTTGTACCTCTAAGATTTAGGGATCATGGTGATCATGATTCTCCTAAATATTTTCTTACATGATTGTTATCAATCGGGGATATAATTAGGGCTGTCAAAAAAGCTCGTTGTTCGCGAACAGTTTGTGTTCGGTTCGTCAATGAGTTCGTGTTCGATTCGTTCGATAAGTAAACGAGGCAAACACGAATAAATTTTTTTCGTTCGGTTAGTTAAACGAACCAAACACGAACAGTGATGCGTTCGTTCGTGTTCGAATCGTTATTGTTTGAAATATAAAATAATATAAAATAATTATATATAAAAAATTTATTATATTTTAAAACATTAAATTTTATAAATTATAATATATAATAAAATAATAATAATAATATATTAATATACTATAGTAGTAATATACTAATATAGATATTGTATATTTATATAATATAAGTTATATAATTAATATATAATATTATTTTTATATATTAATATTAGGGATGTCAAACTGGCTCGTCGTTCGCGAACAGCTCGTGTTCGGTTCGTGTTCGGCTCGTTCGTTAAGAAACGAACACGAGCTTATTTCAAACAAACTAAATTTTAAACGAACCGAACACGAACACAAGCTTTGTTCGTTCGTGTTCGGTTCGTTTACACCCCTAGATATAATACTCTTTATGTCCATGTATAAGTCAAAAGAAGCCTGGAATTTATGACATTGAGGCTTTCTCAATTCCCATGAAATTCTTTCTAATTATTTTGATCTCCAAAAATGATTGTAAAATTTCACTGAAATATTTCTATCCTCTCAAATTTATGTGGTTCACAATTTGTTTCCACCACGCAATGGTTAGAGTTTATATCTTCACGAAATATTTTAGCATTCTAGTTGGTCATACTAGAAGTAAATTATATTCATATATTAATCAACAACATAGGTCATAAAAATACAAGAAAATTATATTGGAAAAATATCTTAAAAAACCACGATGAAAACAACTAACCCTACATCACAAAGATAGGAAAGATGAGTTTAGCCACGCATTGTCAAGAAAAATACAAACACAAAATCCATGCAGATCTTCATTGCAAAATATAAATGAAAGTAAAACTTACAACAAAGGCTTGTCCTCTCCACAAAAGCAGTACCTCTTCTTTTCATATAAAAAATCTCTTAAGCACTCACAAGTACTCAAAGGGAAAAAAAATCACCCCTTGAGCTTTCAATCCAAAGAAAGAAGAGAAAACTATGGGGAGAACTCTATCTAATCAAAATATATGCTTTCTTACCGCCTTTATCATCCCATGGTGCCCCAAAACTAGCCTTATGAGTAGATAGATAGGCAGGGCTTGACAAAAGATAATAAATTTTTTTGCCAAAATAAGTTCAACAGACTGGGCACGAGCACGCCGGGAAGCCGACACAGACACGCCATATCTACAACCCAGTTGCGCCGCGTCTTGGGCAGAAAGAAGCACGCGGTTACACTGTCAGGAGTGCTAGCACTTTACAGCAGGTGTGGGTACGCTGAGCACAGTGCGAGTGCATAGAAGTTAAAGCGGGCGAACTGGATTGTGGCGTAGGCGCCTTGTCCAGAATCTTTTTTATGTGCTGATTTCTGCTCATTTTCGCTCAAATTTCACATCCATCCTTTCTTCTACACAACTAAGACAAAATACTTTTCTCAAACATAATATTAGTAGAAAAAGATATAAAAACATGGGAAAATATGTCATAAAAATATCATATATTCAGCTTATGTCAAATCACTCAAACTTGCCTATTACTTGCCCTCAAGTAATTCTTATGACTTAACTCATATTTTTAAAAAAAAATTAGTTTCCTTTATTCCATGGCAATCTTAGTCTATGAATAATGAAAAAGACAATTTTATTTAGGTATTATGATTTCTATTACTAAATGAAGATTTCCTTGCATAATAACATCTTATACTCAGCATGTTTTGCCTTTTTCTAAACATAAGAATTCTTAATTATTTAAAATCCCCCTTACTTCTCCAAGTATGTTTAAACAATTGCTTCTTATTTTAACAATAGCTTTCCCCTTAATTCTTCATGCAGTTGTAACGTCCCAAAGAATGTCCTAAGATTGTAAGTAAACCATTTAACATGGGGACAAGGCTAGAAGACCAACTTTTAATATGATAATGCTTAACCTCAAGTTTCTTCTCCAATTCTCTTTTTCTTTTCTTTTTAGCTCTTTTTATAAGTATACCTTTTACTTTCTTTTGTTCTTAGGCTTATAAGAATTACTATGTCTGGTTAAGCAACATATTATTTTTCTTCTTTTGATTTTTTGAATTTAAGCTTTCTAGTCCTTCCTTAATCATATGTTTCCTTAACCTTAATATGATCTTTGGTACTTAAATAAATTATGTCAAATTAAGGTTTATTCTTTGATAAAATAAAAATAGTATGATTTTAAAATTTCTAAGGAAAAGTGACGAGTTTCTTGCTTCTAACTTTTTAAATGCTTAGAGATTTTTATGTTTGGATGAAGGAAAACATTTTAGGCAAAAGGCTAGTACTATGCACATACATCCTAATTTTTTAGTGAATTTAAAAATGCCTTGGTAACAATCTTGTTTTTCATAAAAAAATGGATTAAGACTCATAAAATTTGGCAAAACTTCAAATCTTAGTAAGTAACACAATCACTTCAGGACAGCTAATTGTGTGAACTTCCCTCCACCAAACTTGGTTCTTGTCCCACCGTTTCAACATTTCCTTCTCAAATCATTCTCAGTAGACCATAATAACAAAAAAAGAGGGTAGTTAAAAAAATTTGTTGAAAAAGTACGGAATCAAGCACATGCTTGCAAGGTACATGAAACTAAAACAATCAAAAGGTCAACAGAGAGAGCATCAATAATAAAAAAATTGAAAAATAGAGCATACCAAAGAATGAAAATCATGGTACAAACAACTACTGGTGGGAACAATATGACAAATACAAAAAAAAAAAAAAAACACAGCTCCAAGTTTAACAAAGAAAGTATATAACTCCGTAATCAAAATTGGCGTTATCAAATCCATAGAAATTTAACATCCAACCACTCATCATCCTTCTTATCATCCATCCCATATGTCGAAGACTAATATGGCTCTACTCTCGAATTGGCTCTTTAAATAGCCATAGGAAGCCATGGGAGGAGCTTTGAATTGCTTGGGGATCTTTGGTGGATTCTCAAAGAATAAGCAGAGGGATGAAAATAACTTGGGCATAAGTAAAGGAGGTTTCTCAATTTTGCTTCCTAGAGGTGAAGGTCCAATGGCTATGAAGGTGGCATCACAAGACCTTGGAGTGATTAGGGGAGGCTTTAGTGTGTTGTTCTAGACCAATTTTTGTCTGGTTTGACCTCCCATGGGTTGTCTAAGTGGATTTTTGACTTAGGTGCCATGTGTTGATCATTTTGTTTAAGTGTGCATTTTTGTCTTTTTGTGTTTGTCTTAAGCTTTTAATTAATTTAATTTTATTTTTGTTGGTTCGTTGTGTCATGGTGGGCTATTTGAGCCATGAGTTTGCTTTTATGGTCAAGTGATAGGTCATTGTTTATGGGTCCTTTTAGGTTTTGGGCCTGTGCCAATCAATAGTTGGGCTCAATCTTAGGTAGTTAGGACTTTAGGATTAATTAATTTAATTAATTAGATTAGTTTATTTAATTTATGATTTCAATTATTTTAATTTGATTTGAATTTGGGTTTAACTTGGTGATTTTAGTTCTTCTAGTTCCGACTTAGGCTGATTAGTATATAGTAATGTTTGCTTATTGGTATTTGGTTTGTATAGATTTTTTTTATTTTAATTTTATCTTAGGTAAGTTTAATATTAATTTTCTTTTAAAGAGTTGAGCATTCTAATCTTACAGTTCAATTTAATGTGTTTTAGAGGTAATTTACTCTTCAAGGTTGTTTGAGTTCGGCAAAGTAATTGAGTAGGCTCTAAACCTAACTTTGGTGGCCTAATTTTCTTTTGACTTAAATTTTTAATGTTAAGATTTTTATTTTAGTTTAGGGTTTTAGTACAAAGGGAAAACCCTTCTCTAGCCTAGAACTAGCCTCATGCCGGATGGGCTTCTTCTAAATCAAAGAGAATTTTGAGGGTGGTCAGTAGATTCTCATAGGGATTCCTATGATTCTAGGCTCCATGGGTAGCTTAAGGCATTGTTCACCTGCAGGAATTCAACTTGGGCTTTATTGATTCAAACCCTAATCATCTCAAGTAATAGTTGAAGATCTGTGCTTAACCTATGAAACCCTAAGTAGATATTGAAAGTTCAAGGTGGGAGTTGGTCCCATCTCTAGCCATATAAGAATATCACTAGAAATCCTAAAGCCAGATCCTAGGCTTCTATAGAAAAAAATCCTCAAAAAAGTGAGTTTAAAAACCCTAATAAGACTCAATGGAGAAAAAAAAAGATTCAATTAGTCGGCCCCACTAAGTGGGATAAAGGCTTGTATTTGTTGTTGTTTTACTTAAAATAAAACATCACTTGGTTTGTTATAATACAGTTAGTTAAAATTTAAAAATGCTCAAACTAATTTTCAATTGTGCTGAGTGTTTTAAAAAAAAAAAATTAATTTTATTTTAAAAATATAAAATATACATAAAATAAATATATTCTTAAAAATAAAAAATAAAAATAAAAGTGACCCCAAATAAAATCTTAGTAAAATTAGCTCTTTAATTCTCTATTGAAGTATAGAGAATAAATACATACACATATACATACAAATATAAGCTATTAAAATTTGAGGTGTTATTTCAATTCTTATTCTAAATAATACCATAAATAATCTTCATTTTACTAACCGAAGACAATCCAATTTAATGTCTCACTTTGCCGAGGAGAACTAGATTACCAAAAATACCTGCAGGCCCAATCAACTTGTGTGACGTTCTCGTTGACAATTTTATCTTGTATTGATAAAAATAAAACACTATTTCATTTAAAATAATATTATAATAAAATGATAAATAGAATGAACAATTATTTGAAATAATAAGATATCATGTACTATAAAATACAAAATATTATTTTTAAATTCTTTAAATTTAATATAATTTATATCAATAACTTTTTAAACGAACTGACTCACGAGCTAATAAATTGAGTCAGAGCTAGCTTGAGCTTGACTTATTACTCATCAAGCTCAATTCACGAGTCGCTTATCGAGCAAAACCCGAGCTGGCTCATGAGTCAGCTTGACTCTCATTCACCCCTACCAAGCCGCAATCTTGCATAGATTTATTAACTTGTAAGAGAATTGACAAGCTAATTTTCTAGTTGATATCTATATTCCCAAGAGCAAACCAAAAAAGTCCAAATTTATTTGACCCCTCAAACCATTTAAGAAAAATATAGAATCAAATATGTGAGTATTTTGAATCCCAAAAATCTGCAAAAAAACACAGTATCAGAAATTTACAGCATAAGAAAATACATTCAGAATTTACCATCCCATTTCTTGACTAATTGACTCTGAGCTATCTAACAAAATTACAATAACTCTGAACCAAATCAACAAAAAGACATCTAAACAGTTCAAAATTACAACTGCAATGGTTGTCAACATTCTGAAATACAACCTTTTCTATTCAGTAATTTACTACAGATTCCGTCTTCTACAAATGCTAGCTTTCTAATCTCCATATCAACAAACATGACCCTGAAAATCTAAATTGCTACAACAACAAGAACAAAATCTGCATCAACTTCCCAAAATATGCTCAAACCCTGCAGGCTGAAGGGTAGAAACCAAGCTTCCTCCTGAAATATTATGCAGCAGCTGCTGTAGCCAGCGCCGGGTTGCCACATCATCCTAAAAATGTACAGATTGTGATCAAAACAATATAAGAAAGCATGTAGAAAAACTGCATACTTCTGCAGTACTCTTCAGCATATGAGAGCCATTCTGATTTTGCAGCACAGTACAGAGGTTGAAATATCAAAGTTTAGGTGCTAGTTTTCTAAATACATAAAAATTGTGTGGTATGATGTAAATTTCACTTAAAATAATGGGTAGATATCTAAATACATAGAAATTGTGTGGTATGTATGTAAATTTCACTACTTACTCTAAGACAATTGTTGAAAGTTCCATCCTTTAGCATTTCTGGAATGCAATTCTGCAAAGCTTCACATGCTCTGAATGTGTTGTGAACAAGAAAATCACAGATTCAGACACTTCATGAAACTACTGTAAAGCAAAGTGATAAGAAAAATACTGGCATTTCAAACCTTGGATTTTCTGAAAGTCTTAGGTAACAACGAATTATATGCTTCAGTAACCTAGTAGATGGTTGCTCCGCAAGTGATACAACCATGTTTGCTAGCACTGTTCCAACGGCAAAAAACCGCTCGGCTGTAGCGCAGATATATCGCAGCCCAACATCATCCAGAAGAATTTTTTGAACAATAAAGGTTGCGACCTACAGAGAAATTAAGCTAACATAAAATAATTGGAATTAATTTGGAAGCCTTAATACAAAAAAATATGTGATTGATGAGAGTTTTGTGTAAATAAGAATCAAGCATGAGGCTGACGTCGGAGCTTGAAGAGTTTGCTGTCCTAATGTTCTTGTGTTATTGTATTTTAGACTTTTGTTTTGTGTCGTGTTTTTCTGTAGTTTTATTTCTTTGGATGAAAAACTTATAACTAGGAAGGGCTTTAGCTTGTATAAAAGACCTGTAGGCCTTTTTGGGAGGAGGTTTTGGAAAGTTTTATGGTTTTTCCTAAAGGTTGGCTTTGCCTTCCTTACGGCTATATCCTGAGGTAGCTCTGAGATGGTGCTTTTGCCAATGTTATTGTTTAGTTTCCTTCTCCACTAATGCTCTATCTTTCTTTTATTCAGTTTTATCGTTTTATGTTGTTCAAAGGCTAGTTATCATTGCAATCATTTGATATCAGAGGAAACTATCTTTCAGCCATTCTCTACTGTCCAGATTCTCGGCTGTGGCCGCAATTCTTTGCTGTCCAGCTGTGGGTTTCCTCTGATGTCCGGATTCCTTACTGTGCACACAATTCTCTGATGTCCAGCCTTGGGCTTCCTCTGTCCAGTGTCCAATCGTGGGTTTCCTCTATGCAGCCGTGAAAGATTGATAGTCCTATATCTTGGACGTCTTTATTTCCAATTATTGCCCATAAATTGTGAACATATTTCTGTCCCTGCATTCGTTTGTGGTTCTTTCTGCTCTCAATCATGTCGTCACGAAGAAATATTGTAAAACCCAATCAAGAACTGACTATTGAAGACTTACCACGTAAAATCAGATGTCTACAGGAGCGGCTTGTGGTCTTGGAACAAAAAAATTCAGAAGATCAGACTATGGAGTCCGCATTGGATGCAGTGGAGGATGAAGAAGGCGAAAGCCCCTTTCACCAAGAATCTTCATACAATGAGGTACGACCCCTGCTTGAATGGAGAGAAAGACACCACAAGGTTGCTGATTTTGAAATCAAGACTGGCATTCCATATTTTGAAGGCCGACTAGATCAGGATGAATTTATTTATTGGCTACATACGGTGGAAAGGATTCTTGAATTTAAATAACTTCTCCAAGAACAAATTTTGAAACTTGTAGCTATTAAAATGAGGAAGAACACTTCTCTTTGGTGCGAAAACGTGAAGAGAATAAGGCAAAGGGAGGGCCAATCTAAGATTAACACTTGGAGCAAGATGAAGAAAAAATTACAACTTAGATTCCTTCCAATACACTATCTATAAGAGGTGTTCACTTGGATACACCACCTTCATCAACAAGAATGGTCCATGGAAGAATATGTTGCTGAATTCGTACAACTACGGCTGAAATATAACCTTTCTAAACCCGAAGAACACACAATTACATATTTTTTGGGTAGTCTACGACCATCTATTTCTTCATCCAATGCAACACCAAACCAGCTTTGGAAATAATAGCCGAACAATAGCCGAACAACACCAGACCAGCTTTGGAAGACCGCCATCACTGAACTGGGAGGAACTCAGTCCAATAGATAATGCTTAAAATGTCATGGGTTTGGCCACATAGCCTCAAATTGTTCAAACCGACACGTCATTACCTTGGTAGATGAAGCTAAACAAGAGGAAGATGATGTTGTAAAAAAAGAAAAAAATAATCAAACAAGGAAGCAAGGCATATATGCAGATTCAGGAGAATTAATTGTGATAAGACGACTCGTAAGCAGATTCAGGAGAATTAATTGTGATAAGACGACTCGTAAGTGTCGAATAGTCTTCCAATAAAAATTTGTTATGACACAACCTCTTTAGAACCCAAATCATGGTTCGGGACAAAGTTTATAACCTTATCATCGACAACAGAAGTTGTGATATGGTTTCAACAAATATGGTGAAGTTTCGGCTAACTACACAACCTTATTCCCATAATACCAGCTCACAGGGCTCAAGAAAGGAGCTGAAATTAAATTCACCTGACAATGTTGGTTTAAGTTTCGATCGATCAAAATTTCAGAAACATATATTATTTGATGTAATTCCTGTGGACGCTTGTCATATTTACTTGGTCGGCCAATATTACCATCATACGATTCATGATGGATATAAAATCAGTTATTCATTTATCAAAGAGAGAATTCAAACCACCTTGAAGCCAATGAGGGAGAAAATTCAACCGGGGACTGAACCCAACACTTTTCCTTCTTCACTATTCTTGAAAGGCCTGAAGGAAGTAGCTACGGGGTCCTCCTAATCATCACCGAATTTTTAGGGAAAATTTTACCCGAGCCTACAAAGAATAAAAATGCTAGATATGATTCAATGATACAAGCCACACAACATCAAACTAAATTTGATCGTTGTCGGAGGCAAGACACTGATGTAGGTGCAGAGACAATGGTGGGAGGAACTCCACAAATAATCGCTTGCTATTTCAATTATCCAAGGATGAAAAAATTGGAGGTGGTGATATTGATACAATGAGACACTTCACCGTAGGCCTAGGAAGAATCTAGCTTCCAGAGAGAGATTTGGTGGTGCTCATAAGCAAGTTCATGTAGGAACGAATGCAGGGTCATTGGCTTTTACTGTTACTTGTCAAGGAGCTGAAGCCCAAGGATTTGAGGCTGCACCAAGATCAGATAGTAAGCGGGTGAAATTTAAATGCAGTAGTGATGAATCTCAAATGGCGGAGAAGGATGCACATTTACAGAATAGTGTTGATCCGGTGAATGTAAGGGAGGACACATGCTTGGATCACCGATCATGACTTGACAGGCGATTAGAATGTGAAACCAGTGTTAATCCGAACAACAATAGGAAAACAAATATTATTATTGAATTCAAAATAAGGAAATACAATCTCACAAATGGAATAGAATTAGTAGTAGACCCGACACAAACACTCAAACTAGGGTGGATCTCAGGGTGGTGGAGGTGATCAGCAAGAGGTTTGATCCTCCGGAGAGGATCAAAGAGTTGGTGAAAGGCTGGAAGGCATGACAGCAACAAAGGTGTGTGGCTAACTGCAAGGGGGAAGTGTGAAGCTGCAGGAACGACAAGTGTGGTTGCTGTCATCGACGGGGGCAGCAAGAAAGAGGGGACTGGACAGCGGGGAATTGGCTGGGAGGTGCTATTATGGATTGCGATAGCAAGAGAGGATGACGACGAAAACGAAGGAGAGTTGTGCAATAACAACAAGCTGAAATGAGAGAAATGTGTGGCTGGACAATTGGAACTGAAGGTTAACAACAAATAGGTGTGGCGGCAGTGGCTGAGGATGTGGGTGACTGAAGGNGTGGCTGGGAGGTGCTATTATGGGTTGCGACAACAAGAGAGGATGACGACGAAAACGAAGGAGAGTTGTGAAATAACAACATGTTGAAATGAGAGAAATGTGTGGATGGACAATTGGAACTGAAGGTTAACAACAAATAGGTGTGGCGGCAGTGGCTGAGGATGTGGGTGACTGAAGGACAGCAAGAAGACGACTATCCGGAGTGGCGACAACGAGGACAGACGATTGGAATTGGAAAACTACAGTAAAAATAACAATAAGCTACTGTTTGAGGGGGGCTACAACAACGGAGGGCGGTCGGGAGCGACGTGGGGAGGATACAAAAGGGTATAGGGAAGAAAATCACCACCTCAGGAGCGAGATACAACCGGAGCAGCACTCAAACCCTCAGATACAACCCTCGAAAAGAAAAACATAAATGACGACGACTGTCCAGACAAAAATCACCCCAAAACTGCAATCCAAACCTTAATACAACATATATATATATATATATATATATATATATATATATATATATATATATATATATATGAAAGGACTAGCAATGAAGAAAAGATAAAAGGAAACATGCTAAAATTTGGAAAAAAAAATTAAAAGGAGTAGCATTGGTTCGATCCGCCTCACTCACGTGACCCAGGATGACGCAGCTTACAATCACGGGATTGCCAGACCCACAAGATCNTCTTTCTGCTCTCAATCATGTCGTCATGAAGAAATATTGTAAAACCCAATCAAGAACTGATTATTGAAGACTTACCACGTAAAATCAGATGTCTACAGGAGCAGCTTGTTGTCTTGGAATTAAAAAATTCAGAAGATCAGACCATGAAGTCCGCATTGGATGCAGTGGAGGATGAAGAAGGCGAAACCAAGAATCTTCATACAATGAGGCACGACCCCTGCTTGAGTGGAGAGAAAGACACCACAAGGTTGCTGATTTTGAAATCAAAATTGGCATTCCATATTTTGAAGGCCGACTAGATCCGGATGAATAGATCCGGATGAATTTATTTATTGGCTACATACGGTGGAAAGGATTCTTGAATTTAAATAACTTCTCCAAGAACAAATTTTAAAACTTGTAGCCATTAAAATGAGGAAGAACACTTCTCTTTGGTGCCAAAACGTGAAGAGAATAAGGCAAAGGGAGGGCCAATCTAAGATTAACACTTGGAGCAAGACGAATAAAAAATTACAACTTAGATTCCTTCCGAAACACTATCTATAAGAGGTGTTCACTTGGCTACACCACCTTCATCAACAAGAATGGCCCATGGAAGAATATGTTGCTGAATTAGTACACCTACGGCTGAATATAACCTTTCTAAACCCAAAGAACACACAATTACATATTTTTTGGGTAGTCTACGACCATCTATGACTCGGTATTGAAGGTAGAAAAACAACAAAAATTGAGTAGGAATGTCCCAACGCATGGTAGTTTGACTTGGCCAGTTCGTACGTAAGCTGCATAAACCAGGGTTTGGAGAAGGAAGGAGGGGGGGGGGGGGGGGNGAACTGGGAGGAACTCAGCCCAATAGATAATGCTTAAAATGTCATGGGTTTGGCCACATAGCCTCAAATTGTTCAAAACGACACGTCATTTCCTTGGTAGATGAAGCTAAACAAGAGGAAGATGACGTTGTAAAAAAAGAAGAAAATAATCAAACAAGGAAGCAAGGCATATATGCAAATTAAGGAGAATTAATTGTGATAAGACGACTCGTAAGTGTCGAATAGTCTTCCAATAAAAATTGGTTATGACACAACCTCTTTAGAACCCAAATCATGGTTCGGGACAAAGTTTATAACCTTATCATCGACAACAGAAGTTGTGATGTGGTTTCAACAAATATGATGAAGTTTCGGCTAACTACACAACCTTATTCCCATAATACCAGCTCACAGGGCTCAAGAAAGGAGCTGAAATTAAATTCACCTGACAATGTTGGTTTAAGTTTCGATCGATCAGAATTTCAGAAACAAATATTATTTGATGTAATTCCTGTGGACGCTTGTCATATTTACTTGGTTGGCATGACCGTTATATGATTAATGATGGATATAAAATCAGTTATTCATTTATCAAAGAGAGAATTCAAACCACCTTGAAGCCAATGAGGGAGAAAATCCAACCGGGGACTGAACCCAACACTTTTCCTAATTCACTATTTTTGAAAGGCCTGAAGGAAGTAGCTACGGGATCCTCCTAATCATCACCAAATTTTTAGGGAAAAATTTACCTGAGCCTACAAAGAATAAAAATGCTAGTTATGATTCAATGATACATGCCGCACAACATCAAACTAAATTTGATCGTTGTTGGAGGCAAGACACTGATGTAAGTGCAGAGACAATGGTGGGAGGAACTCCAGAAATAATCGCTTGCTATTTCAATTATCCAAGGATGAAAAAATTGAAGGTGGTGATATTGATACAATGAGACACTTCACCGTAGGCCTAGAAAGAATCTAGATTCCAGAGAGAGATTTGATGGTGATCATAAGCAAGTTCATGTAGGAACGAATGCAGGGCCATTGGCTTTTACTATTACTTGTCAAGGAGCTGAAGCTCAAGTATTTGAGGTTGCACCAAGATCAGATGGTAAGCGAGTGAAATTTAAATGCAATAGTGATGAATCTCAAATGGCGGAGAAGGATGCACATTTACAGAATAGTGTTGATCCGGTGAATGTAGTAGGGAGGACACATGCTTGGATCACCGATCATGATTTGAAAGGGGTTAGAATGTGAAACTAGTGTTAATCCGAACAACAATAGGAAAACAAATATTATTATTGAATTCAAAATAAGGAAATACAATCTCACANCAATGAAGAAAAGATAAAAGGAAACATGCTAAAATTTGGAAAAAAAAATTAAAAGGAGTAGCATTGGTTCGATCCGCCTCACTCACGTGACCCAGGATGACGCAGCTTACAATCACGGGATTGCCAGACCCACAAGATCGAGAGACCCCGCCCCACGCTCCATGTCAAAACGACTCCATCATTTTCAATGTCTCAGAGTTGGAATTGGAGACCCAAGTTGAATCTTCTCCAAATCCAGGAGAATGCCACTAGAGCTTGAAGAGTTTTTTGCTCTATTGTTCTTGCGGGGTTTTATTTCAGTCTTTTGTTTTGTGTCATGTGTTTTTCTATAGTTTTATTTCTTTGGATGGCAAACATTTAACTAGGAAATGTCTTAGCTTATATAAAAAACTTGTAGCAGTTTTGGGAGGTAGTTTTGGAGAGTTTTTTTTTTTCCTAAAGGTTGGCTTTGCCTTTCTTGTGGTTGTATCCTGAGGTGGCTTTCATTAGGTGATTTTACCAATGTTATTGTTAGGACAAACTTAATTACAACCATTACAACTTATCAAAGATAAACTAACTCAAGAAGGAAAGAACTATGACATAACAAAAAAATAACATGAGAGAATAATACAAAAAATAGGAAACTCAAAATTCCGCAGTTTATGAGTCAAGTCAGTTTAAGTAATTTAAAAGAGCATGGCGGAGTGGGCTCTATTAAAATTCTTCAATATTTTCCATTAAGTTGTTGATTTATGAAAAGTTTTTTTGATTTACAAGAGTGATTGAATGTATAGACTTCTAGCCTAAGAAGGGGAAGGTGGGCATTATTAGACATACTAGCCTTTATGTTTAGGGTTAAGGATAAAGAATATTTCTTAACCAATTTTAATTTAAGAAAAAAATATCGTTAATAGAATCAGAGATATCAAAAACATATGACATTTTGTTAAAATAAAAAAAAAGTTCCTTTATCTTCATTGTGCAAAAAATGATTAGAAAACTTTTTCCCAACAAATAACCCAAGAAACTCAATTTGATGATTACATTATGTTGATGAAAACATAAAAAGAGACTCGAGCAAGATAAAACAAACCTGCGCTGTACCAAAAAGACTGAAGTTCCATAGCTTAAAATGACAAAAAGTCCACTTGAAAATTAATTTTCAAAAGTAGCAAGTATTGAAATTTTATTTCTAAATTTCTTACAAAAGTTGTGTGTTTTAGCAATTTATGAGCCGCAACCCTGAAAAACTTTCATAGCATAACCTTCTAATATATGTGTGTGTGTGTGTGATGGTAAAATTGTCTTTCTTCTTATTCCTCAATTGAAAGTATATTTTACATATTTATATATACTCTCATTTCTATAAATCACGAATATCTCTAATATAGAAAATATATTTTGTTATTAGATAAAAAGATACCATTCTTGCTCATTGATACCACAGTCCAAAAGTACTTCAAGAAACTCAGATCTTTAGTGTTAAACTGAATTTGAAGAAATGATTTAAATAATAAGATTCCCTACACATCACTTCCATAATAATAATGTCATCAACAAACACCGTCAACAAAATGATCCTAGAAGCAAATCACTTGTAGAATACAGTTTGATTACTTTTACTCTTATGCATCCCAAACTTTTCTATTACTTAGCTAAATCTTCTAAACCATGCCCGAGAGCATTGCTTCAATCCATAAAGTAACTTCTGAAGACGACACTTTCCTAGATCCCCCTCTAAGCAACAAACCCAAAAGATTGCTCCATGTATACCTCTTCTAAAAGATCAGGCAGAAAGACATTTTTCACATCAAACTGGTGCAGGAACTAATTATTCATTGCATTCAAGGACATGAAGAGGTGAACCAGAGTTAACTTAGCTACCAGAGAGAACGTGTCGAAATAGTTAATCCCATAAATTTAAGCTTAATCCTTAGTAACCAACCGAGCTTGAGATGCGTTACAGTCCATCATAATGAAATTAACTGCAAATACCCATTTACAACCAACAACCTTCTTACTAGAGGGTAATTCAACTAGTTCTCAAATTCCATTTTCAATTAAGACATGCATTTCATCAATCATCGCTGCCCACCACCAAGAATTGGACAGGGCTTGTTGAATAGATCTCGAGACCTTAATAGAGTCAAGGGAAGCAATAAACAAACAAGAACTAGAAGATAATTGATTATAACTAACACAAGAGGAAATGGGAAAGACTCATTGACGTTTACCTCTTCGAAGAACAATAGGTAAATTAAAATCACCAGGAGGAGGATCCACTAAACAAAATGACACCGGTGTAGAACTAGGATTAGAGGAATAAGGACTCTTACAGTAAAAATTAGTGATAGGTGGAGCGAGACACAAGTGGTGGAGGTGAAGTTGGACCAAGATCTGAACTGATGATATTATGCATTAACTCATCGGAATCTTATGAGGATTTTGGCACCGATGAGTCATCAAAGAATAGGATTTGTTCATGAAAGGTAACATCAATAAAAACCATGTAGCTGCTTAATAGAAAAAAATATCAATATCCTTTTTGCAAGAGAGAGTATCCTAAACACACACACCTTAAGGAATTAGGGCCCAACTTAGATATCTGTGGACGAATATCACGAACAAAATAAGTACACCCAAATATATGCAGTTCATTGGGAAAGGGATATTTAGTTGGAAATAAAACATGGTAGAATATCTTATTTTGTAAAATAGTAAAAGACATTCGATTGATAAAAAAACATGCAGCAGAAATTGCATCAACCCAAACATGTTTTGTGGCATACACGGGAAGCATACCGAGCCCAACGAAGCCGATGAAGCCATTTATATACACTGTGTGAGTGTGTGTGTGAACTAGAAAGATTACATCTATGGTGGCATAAAGTGCTAAATTTTTTAAAAAGCTTTTTTGATAGTTTATGAGATGAGTGAATATGCAAGAAAGAACTCTAATTGGAATGAATCAGGGCTAATTCACTCCAGAAATTTGAAAGGTAAAAAATAGACTATGCGAAGTTTAGAATAATGCTCCTGACACAGTTAAGTTTAGCAGTTAAGGGTTGTAGTTCGAGGATAATGTGGTCTTCAACAGCAAGCCAAAGCATGCAGTGATGTTTATTGGCTTACTGTATCAGCATATTATGGGCGCTTGAGGCAAAGTTTGTGAAAAACTTTATCAATATATGTAAGCCGTGTGTACTTCATCGACAGTGGAAAATTGATCAATGTATGGTTCTATAGATGGAGGTTGCCAACCACGGAGAGCTTGAAATGGTTACAGATCAATGAAGCCTATGTGGAGATATTGTAAGAATATTGAGCCCATGTTATGAAATTGACCAGTGTGGGATTATCCATGATATAGCAGCGCAAACACTGCTCAAGCCCACAATTTGTGACTTCATTGTAACAATCAAATTGCACATGGTGAGTGGTGCAAAAATGAAATTTCATCCCAAATTGATTGAAATGAGTCTACCAAAGTGTGCTCATGAAGATTCTATCATGATAAAAAACTATGATTTTCGGGATGCCCTGGTGTCAGTAGGTTCAATTAGAAACATGAAGGAGGTGAAAGTGGCATTGAAGAAGGGAGGCAAAGACCTGAAATGAGTCTACTTCATGAAATGACCAACTACTACCATGGTGGTAGATTGGTAGTACATAAGTACATAATTACATTATAACATCTTCCCAAGCATTTGCCTGAAGCAAGCCCATTGACGCCAAAGGTTGGCATTTGGTGGCCTGACAAGTCAATTATCTTTGTAAAAACTGGTAGACATTGATTTTATGTGTCACCATAGGATATATTCGCATAGAAGGTGCAAAGTTCTGTGGATTCCTCTCTGACCGCTAACTACACTGTTGTGCTATTAATTGATGAGATCAATTTTGATGACTGAGTTAGAAGCAAATACCACTAAACCATGTTTCGGGATTAGGCCATCTTTCAAAGTGTAAGCTGGGTGAGCAACTAGGTTGCAACTAATTTTGTTTTAAAGCTACAATCAAATTTAGTTTAGCTGAAATAAAATTGGAGATGAGATGGAGAGGATAATTAAGTTTAGAGAACTGAAACGATAGTTCATGTATTATCAAGAAGATAGGAGAGCATGTAACACTGAGTTTAATTTGAGTAACACAGGCGTGACAAGACGGGGGATGAAGTATGTGAATCATCATTTTAAGGAACAAAACCCTTGTTTTGAACTGAACAATTTCAACATCCTGAGAAGAAAAATAATAAGGCGTGCGAAGGAGAGGAGCGGTACACGAGGTGATGCCGTTGAATGAAGTCATTTGAGATGAGGGTGATGCCGACTCCGATCGTGAACGCAAGCATACCTAGGGGGCACAATTTACACATATGAAGGCAACGGCAAAGGTGTGAGCAGCTCATGCATGATTTGAGTGTCGAAAAAGACTGGGCAGAGAGAAGAAACAGAACACCACGNGTGTAACACTGAGTTTAATTTGAGTAACACAGGCGTGACAAGAGGGGGGATGAAGTATGTGAATCATCATTTTAAGAAGGAACAAAACCCTTGTTTTGAACTGAGCAATTTCAACATCCTGAGAAGAAACATAATAAGGCGTGCGAAGGAGAGGAGCGGTACACGAGGTGATGCCGTTGAATGAAGTCATTTGAGATGAGGGTGATGCCGACTCCGATCGTGAATGCAAGCATACCTAGGGGGCACAATTTACACATATGAAGGCAACGGCGAAGGTGTGAGCAGCTCATGCATGATTTGAGTGTCGAAAAAGACTGGGCAGAGAGAAGAAACAGAACACCACGCAAGCAGCCGTGCAGGCAACGCCGAAGCTAGCAAAGTTGTGCAGTTGGAGTAGAAATAGAGCGAACTCACGATCTGGTCTCATTGGAGCAGGGGATGACGGGAAAGAAATCTATGGCAGCCTTGCGTACAGGAGGGTGGGAGTGAAAAATCTTTATGTGTGGGATTGAACAATGATCAGTGATGAGCACACAGATTTTCAGAAGAAGGAATTCGATGAAGCAGAACACTTTTTATTATGTTGATATGCCATAATAATGGAAATTTATTAATAAAGAATAATTGACATCTAAAATATATGTATATTTCATATATCTTGAAATTTAATTAAGAAGATAAAATTTTAAATAATGTCTTATGATTAACGTTAATGAAATTAGGAAAGTTTTTTTTTTTTGAAAATTTTATTAATTTCCAAATTCTAATAATGAGATAAAATTTGGAAATAATAAAATTATAAAAGTTTAATTTATAATTTAAGATTAATAATATAAAATCAATGTATAATAAGAAACAAATAAAATACTAATTATAAAAATATAACAACAACAACAACAACAACAACAACAACAACAACAACAACAACAACAACAACAACAANTATAAAATCAGTGTATAATAAGAAACAAATAAAATACTAATAATAAAAATATAACAACAACAACAACAACAACAACAACAACAATAACAACAACAACAACAATAATAATGATAGAAGAAATTTAATTCATAAATCATATGTTTCATATTGTAAAATGCAATAAGTTTACCATATTGGCTGAGAGCGATGTTGATGTCAATGCCGATGCGTTTGTGAGTACGATGAATGGAAAGGTGGATTCGATAAGGCAAAACAATNGATAGAAGAAATTTAATTCATAAATCATATGTTTCATAATGTAAAATGCAATAAGTTTACCATATTGGCTGAGAGAGATGTTGATGTCAATGCCGATGCGTTTGTGAGTACGATGAATGGAAAGGTGGATTCGATAAGGCAAAACAATGGGGAAAGTGTTCAAAAGTCATTTCACTCATACAAGTAGAGAGAAATGAATTGAACTACAGTAAGAAAATGAGAATTTCAGTGATGGCTGTCAAGTTCTGAACAGAGTAACAATATTAGCTTGTGAGAATAGGAAACCCACAAAAGGGCTTTAACCATAGTCGGTACTGGCCATGTCATATGGCTTTGAATCTTGTTTTAGTTGGAAAATACATAATGAAAAAAGACAAAATGCCAAAGGTTGTCAACATTATTGTGGCCAAACAAACACTTCGAATAGCGGAGATGAAAAACGTTGGAAAGGAGGAAATAAAAAGATAGTTTGAAAATGTAAAATATAGGCTTGTAATATTTTACAGTACACCAAAATATTATAAAATAAAAAATTACAAATTTCCCTAAAAACGATCATAAAATAGAACTCATAATGCTCTAAAAAGGTGGAGGGTGCGTTGATGAGACAGAATGGCATCAATATGAATTTATAATGGTCTTAGTGTGTGCAGAAGGCAAAATTATGGATGTTGGCAATTCATATTTGGTAATGGCCGGCACAAAGATACAACTTGGAAAAAATAATTGTGCCGTGCAGTTCATCCAATATCTTGCCGATTATAGTTATACAAAATTGTTAGGAATTGTAGGCTGGTTTAATGCGTGGTAGTCAACACAAAAAACTTCACGTTGCATCCTTTTTTTAATAAGCAAGACTGGAGAGAAGCATGCGCTGGTGGTTGTTAGAATGACACCATAGGTCAACATTTCGTTTATATAGTTGATTATTAGCAGTAGGTGTACTGATATGGTCAAAATTAATAGCTGTTGTTCCTTATTTTAGCTAGATTTTGTGGCCATATGGGCATGTAGGTGAGTGTGTAGGGTTCCTCAAAAAGCTTTTGGTATTATTCTACAAGAGATTGGATCATAAAATGAATCGGTGGAGGTCAATAACAAGACCTATCTTAGCGGCATAAGCATAAAGCACTTGTACACCCAATAACCAAACAAGACAAAAAAACATTGGCAGTTGAGCAGAGCTCAAAGTCGGGGGAATGACTGGCCAGCCTTAGTTTCAGGAAGGCAATTTGGCTCGCTCAACAGGACTCAAAAGTTTACTCTTACAACATGATTGTGAAGGAAGCCTTCGACACAATTGTAAGAAAAGTCTCTCTCATTCCACAATAACTTCTATTAGCAAGAGTTATATTATAGATAGTGGTGATTTTAGTGGGCAAGGTAAAAAATTGGGAAGGGTTAAAAAGTTGTTTTCATCAATAGATTTAGCTTTAATAAGTTAGTTAAGAGCAATTGGCTAATTCAGAGGTGTGCAATGAAGACACATCACTATGAAAACCGGACGTAAAATATATTCGCAAAAGAGATTCATCTATTCCCACAATTTATTGGATAATGTTTCAAACAAAAGATGATAACATATGATAGTGGGGGTTTGTAGCAATTTGGAAAGCTATCCTTATAAAATGCCATATTTTGAAGGTCCGTAATAAGTTGGAAGTGTGAAGAAAAAATCTGCCCATGAAGTTCAGATTTTAGTGAATTCAAGGTACCATTCTTTGGATGGTCTATACATATGGAAGTATGTAAGAGTAAGTTTATCTGCACTGAAAAGGTTGTGCCAACAGTAGTAACGTTTAATTTCGTGGACCCCTATTTTGGGTTACTATTGATGTATCACGGCATTGTAACCCATATTGATTGAATGGGGTTTCTCCCACGGTTTTCTGCATGATTGATGGAGTAATAGAAGAGTTATTGCAAGTGTCATGGTGAGGGCTGAGCTAGATATGCTTAATTTCTAACAAGGAAGGGCTAAGCTAGACCTTACATAGAATGTGGATTGCTTTAGCAAGCTATTCCTCCACTGCTGCTATTTGTTCATCTATGATGCGTGAGTACCATCATCCATGTTGTGCAGTGGATAATCAAGGGAGGAATAAAAAAGAACACCAAAATAACATGGATTAACTATTTGTGAGTTTGCAGGAGGCTTTGAAAGGCAAAGAGATCAAGGACTGGATGGTTTCGAGTAGAACTACAAAGATACTTAAGTAGAGGAAGAATAAAGTGGAAGAGGCTTCTTAAAGATTTTCATTGCCTTCATATTGTTCCCATTACATCAATATATCGTAATCACTATAGTGATTACAGCAATATTTACAATTTACTAAAATGATTACAGCAACATCGTAAAACTACCCAAANGTTGACCTCATTTTTGTGAGGTCTTAGTCTTCTACTCCCAAAACCTATAATCTAGCCTTAGGAGTTCCTGGTTGACCATCCTAGCGGACTAGTAATGGAGCCCGCCTCCCATAGAACTTCAAGCCACTTCTTGACTCATTTTTTGTGAAGAACTCGCATGAGTGGTTCCAAGCACTCAACTTCNCGCAATTGGCTAATTCAGAGGTGTGCAATGAAGACACATCACTATGAAAACCGGATGTAAAATATATTCGCAAAAGAGATTCATCTATTCCCACAATTTATTGGATAATGTTTCAAACAAAAGATGATAACATATGATAGTGGGGGTTTGTAGCAATTTGGAAAGCTATCCTTATAGAATGCCATATTTTGAAGGTCCGTAATAAGTTGGAAGTGTGACGAAAAAATCTGCCCATGAAGTTCAGATTTTAGTGAATTCAAGGTACCATTCTTCGGATGGTCTATACATATGGAAGTATGTAAGAGTAAGTTTATCTGCACTGAAAAGGTTGTGCCAACAGTAGTAACGTTTAATTTCGTGGACCCCTATTTTGGGTTACTATTGATGTATCACGGCATTGTAACCCATATTGATTGAATGGGGTTTCTCCCATGGTTTTCTGCATGCTTGATGGAGTAATAGAAGAGTTATTGCAAGTGTCATGGTGAGAGCTGAGCTAGATATGCTTAATTTCTAACAAGGAAGGGCTAAGCTAGACCTTACATAGAATGTGGATTGCTTTAGCAAGCTATTCCTCCACTGCTGCTACTTGTTCACCAATCTATGATGCGTGAGTACCATCATCCATGTTGTGCAGTGGATAATCAAGGGAGGAATAAAAAAGAACACCAAAATAACATGGATTAACAACTATTTGTGAGTTTGCAGGAGGCTTTGAAAGGCAAAGAGATCAAGGACTGGATGGTTTCGAGTAGAACTACAAAGATACTTAAGTAGAGGAAGAATAAAGTGGAAGAGGCTTCTTAAAGATTTTCATTGCCTTCATATTGTTCCCATTACATCAATATATCGTAAAACTACATATTGTTCCCATTACATCACTATAGTGATTACAGCAATATTTACAATTTACTAAAATGATTACAGCAACATCGTAAAACTACCCAAANTAGTCCATCCACCTAATTCTCAGCACAAGCTTCCTAGGTTTCAGGAACATACCTTAGGTAAGAGTCTATTCACCTAATTTTCAAATGACAAAAGAAACACGTCACTAGAGCCTGATTCATAAACTGATCAAGACACTAGACACCAGGGTGCATCCTTAATTAAATCAACAGTGAAATCCTCATAATGACTTAACCTACAATAAAACCCAATGCATGGGATTTGAGCTTGTTTATTACACTCAAATCCTCCTGACAATTGGGGAAATTTCTTAACGCCACTTTAATTAAATCAACAGTGAAATTCCCTCAATGACTTAACCTACAATAAAACCCAGTGCATCGTTTAATATACTCAAATCCTCCAGGCAATTGGGGAAATTTCTTAACGCCACACATGGATTATCGGACTAGGATAAGTCTAGGATCTAGGTGGCGAGGGCGATGACGACATTACTTATGTGTGCTTAAACGAGGGATACAAAGTGAAATTATTAGAATAGCATCTCCTACCTCGAGGACCTTCTATAAGAGAGAGGAAAGGATCGAGGATGCTATTCGCCGACTCTTGGTGAGATTGTTGCCCCCCGACACTCTTAGGTTGTCAGTAGTTCTAGCACGATTAGAGTGNCGGTTGTCAGTAGTTCTAGCATGATTAGAGTGACTAATCTGTGGACTGTACGACTTTACAAAA
>JXCR01138244.1:216127-241211 GCA_002079205.1 Phalaenopsis hybrid cultivar
TTGAGTGTTGCTCCGGTTGTATCTCGCTCCTGAGGTGGTGATTTTCTTCCTTATACCCTTTTGTATCCTCCCCACGTCGCTCCTGACAGCCCTCCGTTGTTGTAGCCCCCCTCAAACAGTAGTTTATTGTTATTTTTATTGTAGTTTTCCAATTCCAATCGTCTGTCCTCGTTGTCGCCACTCTGGATAGTCGTCTTCTTGCTGTCCTTCAGTCACCCACATCCTCAGCCACTGCCGCCACACCTATTTGTTGTTAACCTTCAGTTCCAATTGTCCAGCCACACATTTCTCTCATTTCAGCTTGTTGTTATTGCACAACTCTCCTTCGTTTTCGTCGTCATCCTCTCTTGCTATCGCAATCCATAATAGCACCTCCCAGCCAATTCCCCGCTGTCCAGTCCCCTCTTTCTTGCTGCCCCCGTCGATGACAGCAACCACACTTGTCGTTCCTGCAGCTTCGCACTTCCCCCTCGCAGTTAGCCACACACCTTTGTTGCTGTCATGCCTTCCAGCCTTTCACCAACTCTTTGATCCTCTCCGGAGGATCAAACCTCTTGCTGATCACCTCCACCACCCTGAGATCCACCCTAGTTTGAGTGTTTGTGTCGGGTCTACTACTAATTCTATTCCATTTGTGAGATTGTATTTCCTTATTTTGAATTCAATAATAATATTTGTTTTCCTATTGTTGTTCGGATTAACACTAGTTTCACATTCTAACCCCTTTCAAATCATGATCGGTGATCCAAGCATGTGTCCTCCCTACTACATTCACCGGATCAACACTATTCTGTAAATGTGCATCCTTCTCCGCCATTTGAGATTCATCACTACTGCATTTAAATTTCACCCGCTTACTATCTGATCTTGGTGCAGCCTCAAATCCTTGGGCTTCAGCTCCTTGACAAGTAACAGTAAAAGCCAATGACCCTGCATTCGTTCCTACATGAACTTGCTTATGAGCACCACCAAATCTCTCTCTGGAAGCTAGATTCTTCCTAGGCCTACGGTGAAGTGTCTCATTGTATCAATATCACCACCTCCAATTTTTTCATCCTTGGATAATTGAAATAGCAAGCGATTATTTGTGGAGTTCCTCCCACCATTGTCTCTGCACCTACATCAGTGTCTTGCCTCCGACAACGATCAAATTTAGTTTGATGTTGTGTGGCTTGTATCATTGAATCATATCTAGCATTTTTATTCTTTGTAGGCTCGGGTAAAATTTTCCCTAAAAATTCGGTGATGATTAGGAGGACCCCGTAGCTACTTCCTTCAGGCCTTTCAAGAATAGTGAAGAAGGAAAAGTGTTGGGTTCAGTCCCCGGTTGAATTTTCTCCCTCATTGGCTTCAAGGTGGTTTGAATTCTCTCTTTGATAAATGAATAACTGATTTTATATCCATCATGAATCGTATGATGGTAATATTGGCCGACCAAGTAAATATGACAAGCGTCCACAGGAATTACATCAAATAATATATGTTTCTGAAATTTTGATCGATCGAAACTTAAACCAACATTGTCAGGTGAATTTAATTTCAGCTCCTTTCTTGAGCCCTGTGAGCTGGTATTATGGGAATAAGGTTGTGTAGTTAGCCGAAACTTCACCATATTTGTTGAAACCATATCACAACTTCTGTTGTCGATGATAAGGTTATAAACTTTGTCCCGAACCATGATTTGGGTTCTAAAGAGGTTGTGTCATAACAAATTTTTATTGGAAGACTATTCGACACTTACGAGTCGTCTTATCACAATTAATTCTCCTGAATCTGCTTACGAGTCGTCTTATCACAATTAATTCTCCTGAATCTGCATATATGCCTTGCTTCCTTGTTTGATTATTTTTTTCTTTTTTTACAACATCATCTTCCTCTTGTTTAGCTTCATCTACCAAGGTAATGACGTGTCGGTTTGAACAATTTGAGGCTATGTGGCCAAACCCATGACATTTTAAGCATTATCTATTGGACTGAGTTCCTCCCAGTTCAGTGATGGCGGTCTTCCAAAGCTGGTCTGGTGTTGTTCGGCTATTGTTCGGCTATTATTTCCAAAGCTGGTTTGGTGTTGCATTGGATGAAGAAATAGATGGTCGTAGACTACCCAAAAAATATGTAATTGTGTGTTCTTCGGGTTTAGAAAGGTTATATTTCAGCCGTAGTTGTACGAATTCAGCAACATATTCTTCCATGGACCATTCTTGTTGATGAAGGTGGTGTATCCAAGTGAACACCTCTTATAGATAGTGTATTGGAAGGAATCTAAGTTGTAATTTTTTCTTCATCTTGCTCCAAGTGTTAATCTTAGATTGGCCCTCCCTTTGCCTTATTCTCTTCACGTTTTCGCACCAAAGAGAAGTGTTCTTCCTCATTTTAATAGCTACAAGTTTCAAAATTTGTTCTTGGAGAAGTTATTTAAATTCAAGAATCCTTTCCACCGTATGTAGCCAATAAATAAATTCATCCTGATCTAGTCGGCCTTCAAAATATGGAATGCCAGTCTTGATTTCAAAATCAGCAACCTTGTGGTGTCTTTCTCTCCATTCAAGCAGGGGTCGTACCTCATTGTATGAAGATTCTTGGTGAAAGGGGCTTTCGCCTTCTTCATCCTCCACTGCATCCAATGCGGACTCCATAGTCTGATCTTCTGAATTTTTTTGTTCCAAGACCACAAGCCGCTCCTGTAGACATCTGATTTTACGTGGTAAGTCTTCAATAGTCAGTTCTTGATTGGGTTTTACAATATTTCTTCGTGACGACATGATTGAGAGCAGAAAGAACCACAAACGAATGCAGGGACAGAAATATGTTCACAATTTATGGGCAATAATTGGAAATAAAGACGTCCAAGATATAGGACTATCAATCTTTCACGGCTGCATAGAGGAAACCCACGATTGGACACTGGACAGAGGAAGCCCAAGGCTGGACATCAGAGAATTGTGTGCACAGTAAGGAATCCGGACATCAGAGGAAACCCACAGCTGGACAGCAAAGAATTGCGGCCACAGCCGAGAATCTGGACAGTAGAGAATGGCTGAAAGATAGTTTCCTCTGATATCAAATGATTGCAATGATAACTAGCCTTTGAACAACATAAAACGATAAAACTGAATAAAAGAAAGATAGAGCATTAGTGGAGAAGGAAACTAAACAATAACATTGGCAAAAGCACCATCTCAGAGCTACCTCAGGATATAGCCGTAAGGAAGGCAAAGCCAACCTTTAGGAAAAACCATAAAACTTTCCAAAACCTCCTCCCAAAAAGGCCTACAGGTCTTTTATACAAGCTAAAGCCCTTCCTAGTTATAAGTTTTTCATCCAAAGAAATAAAACTACAGAAAAACACGACACAAAACAAAAGTCTAAAATACAATAACACAAGAACATTAGGACAGCAAACTCTTCAAGCTCCGACGTCAGCCTCATGCTTGATTCTTATTTACACAAAACTCTCATCAATCACATATTTTTTTGTATTAAGGCTTCCAAATTAATTCCAATTATTTTATGTTAGCTTAATTTCTCTGTAGGTCGCAACCTTTATTGTTCAAAAAATTCTTCTGGATGATGTTGGGCTGCGATATATCTGCGCTACAGCCGAGCGGTTTTTTGCCGTTGGAACAGTGCTAGCAAACATGGTTGTATCACTTGCGGAGCAACCATCTACTAGGTTACTGAAGCATATAATTCGTTGTTACCTAAGACTTTCAGAAAATCCAAGGTTTGAAATGCCAGTATTTTTCTTATCACTTTGCTTTACAGTAGTTTCATGAAGTGTCTGAATCTGTAATTTTCTTGTTCACAACACATTCAGAGCATGTGAAGCTTTGCAGAATTGCATTCCAGAAATGCTAAAGGATGGAACTTTCAACAATTGTCTTAGAGTAAGTAGTGAAATTTACATACATACCACACAATTTCTATGTATTTAGATATCTACCCATTATTTTAAGTGAAATTTACATCATGCCACACAATTTTTATGTATTTAGAAACTAGCACCTAAAATTTGATATTTCAACCTCTGTACTGTGCTAAAAAATCAGAATGGCTCTCATATGCTGAAGAGTACTGCAGAAGTATGTGGTTTTTGTATATGCTTTCTTATATTGTTTTGACTATAATCTGTACATTTTTAGGATGATGTGGCAACCCGGCGCTGGCTACAGCAGCTGCTGCATAATATTTCAGGAGGAAGCTTGGTTTCTACCCTTCAGCCTGCAGGGTTTGAGCATATTTTGGGAAGTTGATGCAGATTTTGTTCTTGTTGTTGTAGCAATTTAGATTTTCAGGGTCATGTATGTTGATATGGAGATTAGAATGCTAGCATTTGTAGAAAACAGAATCTGTAGTAAATTACTGAATAGAAAAGGTTCTATTTCAGAATGTTGACAACCATTGTAGTTGTAATTTTGAACTGTTTAGATGTCTTTTTGTTGATTTGGTTCAGAGTTACTGTAATTTTGTTAGATAGCTCAGAGTCATTTAGTCAAGAAATGGGATGGTAAATTCTGAATGTATTTTCTTATGCTGTAAATTTATGATGCTGTGTTTTTTTGCAGATTTTTGGGATTCAAAATACTCACATATTTGATTCTATATTTTTCTTAAATGGTTTGAGGGGTCAAATAAATTTTGACTTTTTTGGTTTGTTCTTGGGAATATAGATATCAACTAGAAAATTAGCTTGTCAATTCTCTTACAAGTTAATAAATCTATGCAAGATTGCGGCTTGTTAGGGGTGAATGAGAGTCAAGCTGCCTCATGAGCCAGCTCGGGTTTTGCTCGATAAGCGACTCGTGAATTGAGCTTGATGAGTAATAAGTCAAGCTCAAGGTACCTCTTACTCAATTTATTAGCTCGTGAGTCAGTTCGTTTAAAAAGTTATTGATACAAATTATATTAAATTTAAAGAATTTAAAAATATTTAAAAAATAATATTTTGTATTTTATAGTACATGATATCTTATTATTTCACATAATTGTTCATTCTATTTATCATTTTATTATAAATTTATTTTAAATGAAATAGTATTTTATTTTTATCAATACAAGATAAAATTGTCAACGAGAACGTCACACAAGTTGATTGGGCCTGCAGGTAGTTTCGGTAGTCTATTTCTTCTCGGCAAAGTGAAACATTAAATTGGTTTGTCTTCAATTAGTAAAATGAAGATTATTTATGGTATTATTTAGAATAAGAATTGAAATAACACCTCAAAATTTAATAGCTTATATTTGTATGTATATGTGTATGTATTTATTCTCTATACTTCAATAGAGAATTAAAGAGCTAATTTTACTAAGATTTTTTTTGGGGTCACTTTTATTTTTATTTATTTATTTATTAAGAATATGTTTATTTTATGTATTTTTTAAATAAAATTAATTTGTTTTTTTTAAACACTCAACACAACTAACCGCATTATAACAAACCAAGAGATGTTTTATTTTTAAGTAAAACAACAACCGCTGCAAGCCTTTATCCCACTTAGTGGGGCCGGCTTCATGAATCTTTTTTTCTTGATTGTGTCTTATTGAGTGTTGTTGAACTCATTTTATTGAGGATTTTGTTTTTCTATAGAAGCTCAGGATCTAGTCTTAGGATTTCTAGTGATATTCTTAGATGGCAAGAGATGGGACCAACACCCACCTTGAGCTTAAAACATACACAGATCTTCAACTTTTACTTGAGATGATTAGGGTTTGAATCAATAAAGCCCAAGTTGAATTCTTGCAGGTGAACAATGCCTCAAGCTACCCATGGAGCCTAGAATCATAGGAATCCCTATGAGAATATACTGACCACCCTCAAAATCCTCTTTGATTTAGAAGAAGCCCATCGGGCATGAGGCTAGTTCAAGGCTAGAGAAAGGTTTTCCCTTTGTACTAAAACCCTAAGCTAAAATAAAAATCCTAACATTAAAAATTTAAGTCAAAAGAAAATTAGGCCACCAAAGTTAGGTTTAGAGCCTACTCAATTACTTTGTCGAACTCAAACAACCTTGAAGAGTAAATTACCTCTAAAACACATTAAATTGAACTGTAAGTTTAGAATGCTCAACTCATTAAAAGAAAATCAAGATTACACTTACCTAAGATAAAATTAAAATAAAATAAAATCTATACAAACCAAATATCAATAAGCAAACATTACTATATACTAATCAGCCTAAGTCAACACTAAAAGAACTAAATTCACCATGTTAAACCCAAATTCAAATCAAATTAAAATAATTGAAATCATAAATTAAATAAATTAATCTAAATAATTAAATTAATTAATCCTAAAGTTCTAACTACCTAAGGTCGAGCCCAACTATTGATTAGCCCAAGCCCAAAACCTAAAAGGACCCATAAACCATGACCTATCACTTGACCCTAAAAGCAAACCCATGGCTTAAATAGCCCACCATGACACAATGAACCAACAAAAATAAAATTAAATTAATTAAAATCTTAAGAAAAACACAAAAAAACAAAAATACACACTTAAAAAAAAGATCAACACATGGCATCTAAGTCAAAAATCCACTTAGACAACCCATGGGAGATCAAACCAGACCAAAATTGGTCTAGAACAACACACTAAAGCCTCCCCCAATCACTCCAAGGTCTTGTGATGTCACATCCATAGCCATTGGACCTTCACCTCAAGGCGGAAAAAATGGAGAAAGCTTTTTTACTTATGCCCAAGTTATTTTCATCCCTCTGCTCATTCTTTAAGAATCCACGAAAGATCCCCAAGCAATTCAAAGCTCCTCCCATGGCCTCCTATGGCTATTTAAGGAGCCAATTCGAGAGCACCTCACCACACTCAAGCTCCCCAAGCTCTCACTTAAACTCCTTGCTTTCAACACCAAAGTTTCTTCCACAAACCCTAGAGACCACCTCCCTTCATCCTCAAGCCACCTCAACCACTATACAACCCTAATTTCCCCTATAAAATTCAAGGCTTTTTATGGCCTCAACACCGACCTCACCGAAACTCTAATTTAACCCTCCCAAAAGCTTCACAAGATCCTAAAACCCCATTGATGCACTTCCAGGTGCAACCACATACTGAGGGCTTAGGCAAGTGCACTTGTCGTATCAGTAATATCAGATTTAGAGTCTGGAATGTTAATCCCACAGGGAATGAGGTAATTAAACTTAGAAAAAGTTCTAACTTACTGATTTTGTTCCTAGCATAGAACTTAGCTTTATGTTAAAGCCCTATGAAGTAATCCTATAGTATTAAAAGCAATTCTAAAGTGTAAATCCTAAAGAGATCCTACTTAAAGTGGTTTGAATTGATGAATAGCAGGTTCTAAAAATACCCTCCCTTATAATGATGTAACTGGAGTATAGGAAATGTAGAATGCAAATTATAAAATAGGCTAGTGAAAAATAGGAGCAATACTCTTCTTTATCATCTCTCGAGTGAATAAAAAAAGATTGGTTAAAATGAATTTAATTCTTTAAACACTGTAATTAACTCGTTAAAGCATATCTCTCTAACATTTGCAACTCCCTACAAGGCATATCAACTTATACACCATGGTTCAATGTGACTAACATAGTTGATTCTATCATAGCTCTCCCAAGTCATTATGGTTCACAACATATTTTAGCATTTCACTTGACTTGAATAAAAAGTAAATGAAGATCTAAAGGTTAATCATCACATTTGATAATTAAAAGTAATTGAAAAGCACTTTCCAGTCATTGAAACAAGAGGATCCACTACCCATTTTTTTTACAAATGAAATAGAACAACAAAGACAAACAAGAATTGTCTTCTTCTCCTTTTCATTGACCTAAACATGCTTAACCAAACTCCTTCTGAACTTGGGTTTTTGCTCCTGAAGGCTCTCATTATCCTCTGTACTAGAAGAGGAAGAAGGATTCTACAACAAGCTAACCCTTAAAATGACCAACTCTCATCAATCCCTTCACATTCATCCCTCTAGTTCCCTGATATATGGCATATATAGACTCTATTACTCAGCATAAAAATCACTCCACAACCTCTTACACAACTCCCCACGACAGGCTTCTTGAATTGCCAAAACTGTTTTAGGCAATTGCTGGCGCCTAGGCGCCAACCTCTCGGGTTGTTCAAGTGAGAGACTGGTGCCTAGGCGTCATTCCTCATTATGCTGCTTTGCTCCAAGTCCCCTCCACATTTACTCACTTCTATTAATTATTGTACTTACGAGAAAAATATAAAAATGTCTTTATTTAAATTGGAATCTCATCCATAAAAATGTGTAAATCATAAGGAAATATTAGCATACTTATTTACCCATCATAATCCTCCAAACTTAAAGGTTATTTACCCTCAAATAACATTAATGCTTAAATAACAATTTAATTAACTTATAGGAGTGAGTTTCATAAGAAATTATCAACAATCATGCCTTAAGAGATTCATAGTGATAAAAATACAACTTGCTAGCAAATAAGTCTAGACTATATGTATAAGAAATATAAATTCATATTTACTCCAAAAAGAAATCAGCAAATGTAAATAGGATATACTAGATGGTACATAGATAGAATTTAAACACTCCCTTTAAAAATTTTACTAATACTTCCTATATATTAATAGTCTTAAGAATGTAGCGGAGTTGAAAACTTAAAAATAATCTAGTGAAACCAATTTTTTAAAAGGCTTCTTCTCGTTTTATATATTTTTTACTCCTTTTTCTTTCTTTAGGATGTTTGTTTCAACCCTTAACAAAATTTTAAGAGGATTACTATATCTAAATAGACCTTATAAAAGTTTTGAATTCCACTATCATCTCTTTAAATTAAACACTACACATTCCTCTTATTTTTAAATTTTCAAAAATTTAAGAAGTATTAGATGAAAATACAATTTTAAGGAGGCTCAATTCTTGTTAAGTATATATCTAAGTACGCCTAATTTAATAAATACATAATAATTTTTGAAAATAAATATTATAATTATTTTTCTATATGTTAAATTACAAAAGTTACTAAACACTAGGTTAACTTAAAGTACATGGAGTTTAAATAAGTTAGCTATGTTTCTCCTTCCTCATGATTGTGATAGTTCTAAATTTATCCCCCACTTTTCTCAAGTTAATTAAAAATAGAAATTCAAAGTTACGTAGGACAAATAAGTTTAAGCTCCACACTCCTCTGTCATCAGTCAAGAACTTGATAACTTTATCTAAATAAGTAGCTGCAGGAGTGAAATTTGCATAGAAAAAAATAGCAAGGGGACTA
Source organism: Phalaenopsis hybrid cultivar (assembly GCA_002079205.1). Lineage (NCBI taxonomy): Eukaryota > Viridiplantae > Streptophyta > Magnoliopsida > Asparagales > Orchidaceae > Phalaenopsis > Phalaenopsis hybrid cultivar. The sequence goes on from JXCR01138244.1 coordinate 225,368, forward strand.
GGAGATCCTTGGGGAAGCATTCTCAGCATTTTGTAAAGTGGGAAGCTAAGTATTGTGTACTCTTGTTATTGTATTTCTGTAAACACAATTCTATAGTGAATTTAGTTGTTTTCAAAGATGCTTGTGGTGTTTTCTCAATGCTTTATGGGTAGTCTTTTTACCTTCTCCCTTGTAGTGATTAAGTAGGAAGTGTATGAATGAAAGAATGCTTTAAAATTATTTTTAAATCTATAAAGTGATGAGTAACCTTCATGCCTTCATTTACTTTTCATTATAGCCAAGTGATTAGTTAAAATGTGTTGTGACCCATACTGAGTTTGGAGGGCTATGGAAGAACGACTAGGTTATTCACATTGATATATAGGGTATGGTGAAGTACTTCGTAGGGAGAAACAAATGTTAAGGATATAATCTTTGTTGGATTCAAATTTGGGTTTAAGGAATTAAAACTAATTTAACCAATTTTCTTTATACACTCGAGAGATGGTAAAGAAGAGAGTTGCTTTTATTTGTCACTAGCCTCATTTACAATTTGCATTATTCATTTCCTCCACTCCACTTAAATAATTGGAAGGGAAGGTAGCTTTATAATTTGATTCTCACCAATACAACTATATTAAGTATAATTTTAGTAGGATTAAACCTTTAAGAGTAGTTTGCAATTCAGTAGGACTACTTAGCACAACTTTAAACTAATTTTACTTCCAAACTAAGAACAAATTTAGTAGGCTAGAACTTTTCCTAAAGCTTGAACACCTTGCTCCCACAACTTGGACTCAAAAGTCCTATATTACAAAAGTGATACGTACACTTACATAAGGCCCTAGAGTGCAAGTGCACTGAAATTAATTTAAGGTCAAATCAAGGGTGTGAGCATCTTTGTTACCAAATTTCACCCATTGTAGTTTCTATCATCTACGAGTTCTTCACTAACATGAAGGAAACCATGGATGAGAAGGTCTTTGTGCAGGGGAAATGGGTAACATATAACTCAACACCATTAATGCTCATCTGAACGTTTCTCATGTTTCACCTTGCAAATATTCACATTTATTAGACCCCGATTATAATGAAATTTATAATTTTCTCACAAACGTCGTATCCAGTTGAGAAGGCATGAGGAGAAAATTATAAATATCCTTAGTGCATTAATGGATATGGATTCCAAGGCCTGACACTACTTCATTTGTGTCAGGATTATGCCCACCACAAACCTCATTGAAGTCATCAAGTATTGTGTCATTCTGAATTATTGCATTCAGAAGGGCACACCGATTGACATTGGCTCACTTCTGACTTCCTCGCTAGGCCACATCATAGATAGCGGTACAACCGTAGGATTAGGTCTTCCACATCTGGTCAACGGTCCGTGCAACCATATTGATGTGTCCGGAGGACAAGTAAGGAACTCCTACAGGCTTCGAGGGCTATTACACGCGAGATCATTTGGTCATATTTGCATACCCTATTCCGATGAGTGGGTTCAAAGAGTTGTAGAGGGAGTTCATCGATGAGAGAAGAGAAACCATCACAGGTCAGTAATATATGACATCTGTCTCAACAAGTTAATGAGATGACAATAGAGCTCCATGAGCTCAACAATAGTGTACATCAAATCCATAGGCAGTCCGTTCACCGTACTGATTTGCAGTAGTGACACTATGAGTACCTCTATCAGTACAACACAGTGCAGACTGAGATGCATCAAAGGCAGGGATTGCTTGCGAGACCAGAGCCATTAAAGTTCCCATCACCACCACGTTATGGCCCATATTAGTCTTGGACATATGGGATGGATGATAAGAAGGATGATGAGTAGTTGGATGTTAAATTTCTATGGATTTGATAGCGTAAATTTTGATTATGGAGTTATGTACTTTCTTTGTTAAACATGGAGCTATTTTTTTTTTTTGTATTTGTCGTATTGTTCCCACCAGTAGTTGTTTGTACCATGATTGTCACTCTTTGGTATGCTCTATTTTTCAATTTTTTTAATATTGATGTTCTCTTTGTTGACCTTTTGACTGTTTTAGCTTCATGTACCTTGCAAGCATGTGCCTGATTCCGTACTTTTTTAGCATTTTTTTTTAAATAACCTCTTTTTTTGTTATTATGATCTACTGAGAATGATTTGACAAGGAAATGTTGAAACGGTGGGACAAGAACCAAGTTTTGTGGAGGGAAGTTCACACAATTAGTTGTCCTGAAGTGATTGTGTTACTTACTAAGATTTCAATTTTTGCCAAATTTTATGAGTCTTAATCCATTTTTTGATGAAAAACAAGAATGTTACTAAGGCATTTTTAAATCCACTAAAAAATTAGGATGTATGTGCATAATACTAGCCTTTTGTCTAAAATGTTTTCCTTCATCCAAACATAAAAATCTCTAAGCATTTAAAAAGTTAGGAGCATGAAACTCATCACTAATCCTTAGAAATTTTAAAATCATACTATTTTCATTTCATCAAAGGATAAACCTTAATTTGACCTAATTTATTTAAGTACCAAAGATCAGATTAAGGTTAAGGAAACATATGATTAAGGAAGGATTAGAAAGCCTAAACTCTAAAAAGAAAAAGAAGAAAAATAATATGTTGCTTAACCAAACTTAGTATATCTTATAAGCCTAAAAACAAAAGCAATTAAAAGGATATGCTTATAAAAAGAGCTAAAAAGAAAAGAAAAAGAGAATTGGATAAGAAACTTGAGGTTAAGCATTATCATATTCAAAAGTTGGTCTTCTAGCCTTGTCCCCATGTTAAATAGTTTACTTACGATCATAGTACATTCTTTGGAACTTTATAAATGCATGAAGAATTAAGGGGAAACCTATTGTTAAAATAATAAATAAGTGTTTAAACATTCTTGGAGAAGTAAAGGGGATTTTAGTCTCAGAAATTTAAATAATTAAGAATTCTTATGTTTAGAAAAAGGCAAAACATGATGAGTATAAGATGTTATTATGACAAGAAATCTTCATTTATTAATAGAAATCATAATACCCAAATAAATTTGTCTTTTTCATTATTCATATACTAAGATTGCCATAGAATAAAGAAAACCCATTTTTTTTTAAATATGAGTTAAGTCATAAGAATTACTTGAGGGCAAGTAATAGATAAGTTTGTGTGATTTGATATAACCTGAATATATGATATTTTTATGGCATATTTTCCCATGCTTTTACCTCTTTTTTCTACTAATATTATGTTTGAGAAGAGTATTTTTGTATTAGTTGTGTAGAAGAAAGTATGGACGTGAAATTTGAGTGAAAATGAGCAGAAATCAACACATAAAAGAGATTTTGGACTAGGCGCCTACACCACAATCTGGTTCGCCCGCTTTAACTTTTATGCACTCACACGATGCTCATTGTACTCTCACCCACTGTAAAGTGCTAGCACTCTTGACAGTGTAACCGCGTGCTTCTTTTTGCCCAACACGCGGCGCAACTGGGTCATAGATATGGCGTGCCCATGCCGGCTTCCCGGCGTGCTCATGCCCAGTCTGTTGAACTTATTTTGGCAAAAAAAATTATTATCTTTTGTCAAGCCATACCTATATATCTACTCATGAGGCCAGTTTTAGGGCACCATTGGAGGATAAAGGTGGTAAGAAAGCATATATTTTGATTAGATAGAGTTCTCCCTTTAGTCTTTCCTCCTTTCTTTGGATTGAAAGCTCAAGGGGTGATTTTTTTTCCTTAAAGTATTTGTGAGTGCTTAAGAGATTTTTTTGTATGAAAAGGAGAGATACTGCTTTTGTGGAGAGGAAAAGCCTTTGTTGTAAGTTTTACTTTCATTTATATTTTACAATGAAGATCTGCATGGATTTTATGTTTGTATTTTTTTCGACAATGCGTGGCTAAACTCATTTTTCGTATCTCTGTGACGTAGGGGTAGTTGATTTCATCGTGGTTTTCTAAGATATTTTTCTTATAGAATTTTCTTGTGTTTTAATGACCTATGTTGTTGATTAGCCTATGAATATAATTTACTTCTAGTATGACCAACTAGAATGTTAAAATATTTCGTGAAGATATGAACTCTAACCATTGCGTGGTGGAAATAAATGGTGAACCACATAAAATTGAGAGGATAGAAATATTTCAGTGAAATTTTGCAATCATTTTTGGAGATCATAATAATTAGAAAGAATGTCATGGGAATTGAGAAAGCCTCAATGTCATAAATTTCAGGATTCTTTTGACTTACACATGGACATAAAGAGTATTATATCCCCGATTGATAACAATCATGTAAGAAAATATTTAGGAGAATCATGATCACCATGATCCCTAAATCACAGAGGTACAAACCTCATCCATCTTGAAAGAACTCTTATTTTACCGCTTTTTCTGTTTCCTCTACCTGTAATATATTATGTTTCTTTAGGATTTTAGGATTTAAAATCTTCTCTGTGACACCATCAAGCTAGGTTCATTGGATTCGTAAACTAAAGATTTTTCTGTTGAAATAATAGTTAAAAATTTTCTTGTGGAATTGTTTCACGATACTCTTGAACCACATTATTACTAGACATATATAATTGTGTTGTGCGGCCAACTAACTTAATGGTAAGTTTTGGCACGTCACTTGCGTCTTCTGTGACATCCTTATAGAAAAGGGATCTTATCCATCACCCAAACCTGTGGATCGGGCAAAAATGTAGGCCACTTTTGGGAGAAATACTTGCTCATTGTATCTGATGAATGCTGGAATTGCTCTATCGCTCCTCTCATTGATTCATTCTGTGATAGAATGTAGAGGGGTACTGCTAACGTCCCTCTTTTAGTCATTCTTTAAAAACCGTGGAGCCAATGATGGCTATGTAGTTCATCCAGGAGATCCAAAATATATGGGTACTATTGTCTTGAACATGTTACTGAACCTTGTGGGGTGTCCTTAAAGCAGCTCACTGACCCATTTATCACCAATATAGCTCAATGTCAAGCATGGTATTGATTCGACCCACAATTACACACTAATTTAGCTTCCAAAAGATGACTAAAAACTTGACCCAACTTATATTAAGCGGCTAGTGTGTAAAATTGAAATGCTATAAAATTTAGAAAATAGTTTACACACTTGGGGTACTACGCAAGTATACGTATCGTTTCAAGTAATATAGGGTTTTCCTTAAAGACCACATTATCGATCCTACAGAGAAGCAAGGTAAGAAATCTCTTAGGTTAATTCTATTTACTACTATCAGGCCTTAGTTTGGAATGTCAATTAAAGTGGTTTTTGTAACAACTACTCCTAAATGAAAATATTAATTCTAAAGATAACTTACTGGATATATTGGTTCAGAGAATTTTGAGATGTTAAAAACTACCCTTCTTGTGCAATAACTTAGATAATGTGAATGAAAGAAATGTTAAGAATTTAATGTAGTCAGTGACAAATAGGAGCATACATATTCTTTACCCCTTTTCGGTGCTAGCAAAGAACATTAGCTAACTTAAAGTCGATTTCTTAACATCTCGATTCCACATCAGAACTATCTAGCCTTTCACCTCTAAATGCCCCTAGGCATATGCCACTATGATGGTCAAATCCCAGTGTCAGGGTACTAAACCTTAAGCCAAATTGATAAGAATCTAGCTTGTCACTCTAGAACTAGCTAATTCTACGCCCATCGAAACCTATCTCCCTATTTATTTGCACTCCCCCTTAGGTGATCACCATGGCTTTGCCTAGAATGAAGTGTGGTATTCACTAGTTGGATGAAATCATAGCCTTTTCGGGTCATTATGTTTCTCAACAGATTTTAACCTCACAAGTGATAAGTTTGCAAAATCAATCAAGAGCCGTTGAAAATACCATCACATTAATAAAATAAGAGAGTATTTAAGCAAACCTAAATTCCTAAACATGTGTTTATTTCATTGCAAAAGAAAAGTAAAATGAAGATAATGACATCAACAGTAAAAAAGAATTGATAGAATTAAGTAATAAGTTATGTGCCAACAAAGAACATGTGTCTACCCACCCCTTTCGATTGTGTAAATAAGCTTAGTAATCTATTTCTTTTATGCAACTATCTGTCACCTAGAAACATCTAATAAAAATTTATCATTAGATTATATTTCTTTAAAAGTTGCATTGTCGCCTAAACTATTTTACCAGCCAACCGGTCAATGTGAGTGCACTCAAGTTGCAAGATCATCGCTTTCCCAAGTCTTAGTTTCATATACAACAGATTTTAACATAACTTATTGCCACTTGAGTTATGTCGATGAGGCAAAGGAGATGGTACTTATCACATGAAAATAAAAATAATTCTATCATAAAATAAATTTTCCTACACATATCACTATTTCATATTAAAACAAAAGAGTAAAGAAAACTATTTACGAAGCATGGATAAGACACAACAGAAAGAAAATTTCGTTTAAATCAAAAAAAATCCACTAGAAAGTGTTTACAACAATTACAAGGAGATGAAAAACACAATACTTAGTTCTTTCCCTTTGAAAGAAAGAAGAAAAATCTCTCCAACAAAGTCTTCTGTCGATCCATGCGCCGCTCATACTTTCTTGCTCATATCTCTCAAAATCCCTCACCAATCTCTCCAGAAAATGAAGAAATCTACATCTTCATAAACTCACACCAAACTCCTCCTAAAAGACTTCCTAATTACTTCTCTAGACTCTCATAATTACTTACCATGAGAGGCATTAAGCCCCTCTATTTAAAGAGGAGTCAAACACCTCCTTTTTCCAAAAGACACACCCCTTCATCCAAGAGATACACCCTTTCTCTCCAAGAGACACATCTCTTCATAAAAAATCTTTTTCCAAGTGTCTAGCTTCATTGAATCACTTCATGGGGCGTGCAAGTTGTCAAAAAGCTTCCAGAGCATCTCAGAATGACCCAAAATCATCCAATAACCGTCTCAGGCGCTATAGCGCCAGTCTGGGGCGTTATAGTGCCTGTGTCTGACGCTATGGCGCCAATATGGGCGTGATAGCACCATCCTACGAGCAACTCAACCATTTCACCTCGTTTTGCTTCGTTTCAGCTTCGTTTTGCCCAGTTTCAACTTCGTTTCACCCCGTTTTGGCTTCGTTTCGCCTCATTTCAGCTTTGTTGCGCTCCACATCGGTATACCTATAAGATAGACAAGAAAACAACATTTCTTTAAAGTTTAATTTCATTCAAAAATATGGAATAAATATGAAGGATATTGAGCATGGAAAGTCATATCGAAATGCGTCAGATCAGAATATTTTTATTTGCTCAATTTGACTCCAAATTGCACCATTTTTGCTTCATTTTCACCAAAAATCTATTTCTTGTACCTAAAGATAAAAATGTGTAAAATACTTTCCTTTAAAGAGTAATATCGTTAAAAATGTGCATAAAATGAGAATTAAATGTACACTAAAAACATGTAATTTTTAGGTGGATCAGCATTCGATCTACGATGGAGTTGCAATAATTATACAAGATAATTACAGCAGCCGTAATTATTCTTATACAACGCAGTCACTGCCAATCTATCCTAGAAAAGTGTTATGTACAAGTAATAATAACGAATCAAATAACATTTAAAAGAACATATAAAAGTTGAAGCTTAATTATTACAGAACAGAAATAATCACAAAGCAGCATATTGATTTTTTGTGCAAAATAAATAAAACTTCCAAATCAAATATTCCTACCCTAAAATGAAAAAAAAAAAAGCCGAAAAACAATAAAACCATGGAATCAATTGTCCATAAAAAATGAAAATATTGAACGCAAAGTTTGGGGGGGGGGAGGCATTTTCATGAATATCTGCCTTGAGTCGGGTCCTCCAGTAACTTCAAGGAGTTTAAATAGAACGAAGTATCGACTCTAACTTTAAGATATGTATCCATAACTCGAAGAAAGTCGTCTATGGTGGTGTCATTTGAAGTACCAGGTTGACCTTTGCATACTTCTATTGGTTTATTTGTTGAACTTATGATAAAAGCGGATTCTTGCTTTTTTTCCTTTTATCCACCCTAAGCCACTTTAACTGGCAAGTGGACTTCAACTCCCTCTGGTTTTAGTTGGGGCTTTCACCTAATCCACCTACCTACCCAGCCCCCATGTCATTTGGTATGCTTGCAAAGAAAACATGCATGTTCATCTCAACAACTCCATTAAACATGAGGTCCAGCTTCTCCTCCAGGTCCGACTCAATGCCACTTACTTAGAATTTTTTGGCAGCTGGCATTGCCTGTGAAATACAAGAAAGTATATTAGTTAAAATAGATGAATGGAAGAACAAGTATTTAGAGGTTTACATATTACCTCCAACTTCTCAGTCCACCGATCCTCTGAAGCATTAATGGTTCTCTTGATAGGATCCCAACCCAAGCCAGTGGATCCTCGTTTCAATTCCTTCTATAGTTTCCAGTCCTTCTTCAACTGGTCTCACTTGTTCTTAAATTTTAACCTTACGTAGTCCCTTCCTATCATTTCATGGAACTTCTTGAAAATATTCAACCGTCATTCTTTGTTAAAGTAAGTGGTGGGTCTATTTTTATGCCCGATCTCCTTAATGCAGAGGTTGCAAGATATGATCGTGACTTTTCTATCCCACATTGCTGATGTAGCCACTTCTTTGATCTTAATCATTACATTACTAATAAAAGAAATGGATCAAGAAAGAAATCATAAAGGCAGTAAAATAAAAAAATATGATACGCTTAATTCCTCATGAAACATGTAATAGACAAAACAAGAGAAAGCAAAAAAATCATAGAAAACTACCAGCGGGCACACCTAAGTCCAACCAGCAACAGACACACCGAAGTCCAACCACACACACACACACAACGTCCAACACACACACCTCAAAGTCTAAATACCAGAAAACACACCCAAGTCCAACGACACAAAAAAAACCATAACCAAAATACACACGCTGAAGTCCAATCACCAGCATACACACCCAAGTCCAACCACTAATTGACACACACAAGTCCAACCATACACACACCTAAGTCCAACCACCAACAAATACACCCGAGTCCAAACACTAGCAGACACGCCCAAGTCAAATCACACACACAAACACAAATCCAACCACCAACAGACACACTTAAGTCCAGCCACTAGCAGACACACCCAAGTCCAATCACACACAAACATCACATCCAACACACATACACCCAAGTCCAAACACCAACAGATAAACCCACATCCAACCACACAAACAAACCATAACCAACGCACACACATCGAAGACCAACCACCAACAGACACACCCAAGTCCATCCACACACACACACACACACCTAAGTCTGACCTCACAGCAAACACACCCAAGTCCAAACCACCAGCAGACACACCCATCTTCATGTGTAACATTTCCAAATGCTAAGAATTAGACCCCTGGTCAAATGTTACCAATTTTGTTCATTCCTTACTGTCAACTAAGCACTAACAACTTCAATACCCTTCAATCTTTCCATCAAACCTGAGTTGGGTGTGTAAATAATTGGCACCAAGTCCTAATTGTATGGCTTAGCGCATCCTTTTCATTTTTTTTATTAAAGTGATATATGAAGCAGAACATTAATCTTCCCTGCAACCCAATGACCCTTACAAGACCTCACATAGATGAAATTTTCATTCCCACAGAGTAAAAATAGGATTTTAGAATGTAAACCAGCATTGATATGCACAACACACACACACCACAACTAGCATCAACCACCAGCACACATGCCTAAGTCCAACCTCCAACACTCAACCAAAGGAAACAGTCGACAGATACACATACACACACCCAATTCCAACCACCAACACACACATCCAAGGCCAACACCCAAATCCAACATCCAACACCCAACCAAAGACAACAATCGAGAGAGAAATCACAAAAAAAGGAGAACTCCCAAAAATTAGAGAAAAAAACCATTCCTTTGAATTTCACCACAAGAGCACTGCAAATTTCTGACAACAAATGAAAAAGCCAAATAAGCACACAAAAAATTCATTCCATCGAAAATCACCACAAGAAAGGCGACGATAGTACGTATAGTGTACCGCAACCACAGATTGCAGTGAGGAAGAGGATGAGAAAGGCAACAATCGAGAGAGAAGCGTGAGAGAGGCAGATTGGGGAGCTATTGAAATCCACAGGATGAGAGCAGAGAGGATCGAAGAGGCACCTAAACACAAGATGAGGGCAAGCGCGGCAGGAGGGCAGAGAGTAAACTTTCTCCGAATGCGGGGTGCCTGTCGACATTTATTTCAAAATAAAAATGATGTATCGCGAAACCCATTGAAGAAAGGGAAAATAAACTCCATGGAGGCATTTTGAAAATGCAAACGTAGTGCTGTGCCAAAAGTAGCCTAAATCCTATATCTCATAAATCTTATGAAGTTTCCAAAGAGTCTCTTATAATAGTCCCATTAGAACTTAAAAAAAAAAAAAAAATTCCCAAATGATCTCTAGGCTCCAATTCACTATCCTCTCCGCTTCATCTGCCTCCGTCCGCCGCCCCCTCTCGTATTCAACCACCACCACCGTCGCCTCTTCAACAGCTTCACACTTCTCTTTTCCTCTAAAAATCCAAACTCCTCTCTTCCTACGCCCCCTCTCCCACTCTTGCTCCTCTTCCGCCCTCCTTTCCTTCCGCCAATGGGCAGAATCCCTAGCCCGATCTTCCGCCCCCAAACTCTCTGTCGACGGTGGTCCCTCCACATCTGAACTACTCCGCGAGCTTTCGTGGCTTCTACAGGACGCTACATTTCAAGCTGGCGATACCCTGTTGCTGCGAACCGATCTTGAAGATCTCCACCGTTTATGGTTGCAGCGAATTGAGGAGCGGCGACCGTTTCAGTACATTGTTGGGTGCGAGCATTGGCGTGATTTGGTCCTGGCGGTGAGAGAAGGGGTATTGATTCCTAGGCCGGAGACGGAGGAGCTTGTCGATTTGGTGGCGGGGGTGGAAGGGTTCAAGGACGGTTTGTGGGCGGATTTGGGAACCGGGAGTGGTGCCATTGCCATAGCGATTGGAAGGATGCTTGGGGATAATGGAAGGGTTGTGGCGACGGATTTGAGTGAGGTTGCTGTGGAGGTTGCTCGATTCAATGTGGGGAGGTATAAATTGGAGGTAAGTAATCCCTATATGGCTATATTGCTTGAAAATATTTTACTTGGTATTCTTTCTGAAGCAATGGCTTTTTGAATATTGGTAGTTGCAGATGGTAATATATAGGGAAATTTACATAAATACCAAACAATTCTTATGTATTTTCATATCTAGCGTCTGAAATTTGATATTTAGTTTTATAAGACCTTGGTGTTATAAACCTTTGCATGAGAATTAGGATTTTACTTTTAAATGTAGTGATTTGTGGTATTTTTTATGTGATTTTAAAGATTTGAGTGGTATGCATATAAATTTGAATGTTTAGGCGTTAGATATGTAAATACATAAGAATTTGTGGTATGTATGTACGTATACAATGCATATATGCTAGTGCATTTATATGTGCGTATATTGAGGTTCTAGATATCTAGAAAGAGTAATGTAGAGGCTATTTTTTCAGAGCTTTTCAACTTTGTGGGCGTTTTTAGGTAGAAGAAATGTCAACCGTTTGTTTTGGTGTAAATTTTCTTCATTTATTTTACATTCAGTCACTTTTTCTTTTTTTGTCTTCTTCGCGCAGTGCTTGTGTCATACTAGATAAACGTAGCCAATTTTGCTGCATTAAATACATGTGTTCAATTTGGTGGCATCGATATATTTGAAATTTGATTTGTGTTGTAAATATTCTGCTGCAAACATGGTGTTTTCGTTTCATGTAGGACAGGGATCAAAGACAGCAAGTGTCACTCTCTAATAACTGGTATCCAGATGGAACACAGCAATATGGCTCGTATTTCCATTGATTTATTACTGATGTCTATTAGTTCCCCACCTCTAGTTTAAAATTAGCCTAATGCTTATTATTATTATTTAAACATCTCAATTATAAAATTGTGTTGATGCTATGAAAATCATCTATTCCTTAACTGCAAGCTTTAAGATGGACTTTGATTCCCTTTTTACATCTTTATTGTTATTGTTAGAAGTTATTTCAATTTATTTTGTTGCCTTTCTTGTTATTTACTTTTCTATGTTTTTCCTAGTTTATGCCNGGTGTTGATGCTATGAAAGTCTTCTATTCCTTATCTGCAAGCTTTAAGATGAAATTTGATTCCCTTTTTACATCTTTATTGTTATTATTAGAAGTTATTTCAATTTATTTTGTTGCCTTTCTTGTTATTTACTTTTCTATGTTTTTCCTAGTTTATGCCTTTTCTTTTTATCTTTTGGGTGTTATTATGAGAGATTTTGGTATTATATCTTTTCTATTCTATACAGCTTGTATGATGCATTTATTCCCCTTTGACTGCTCAATAATATTATCCTCCTCAATCCCCAAAATTCAACATGGTATCAGAGCCAAAGACTTAACCCTAGCTGCGAGGACGCCATCCTAGCCACCAGCTCTTTCTGCAGGCCTTCTCCTGTCGGCNCCTTGTATGATGCATTTATTCCCCTTTGACTGCTCAATAATATTATCCTCCTCAATTCCCAAAATTCAACATAGTATCAGAGTCAAAGACTTAACCCTAGCTGCGAGGACGCCATCCTAGCCACCAGCTCTTTCTGCAGGCCTTCTCCTGTCGGCTTTCTTGCCTTCGGTTCCCTTCTTTCCTACCATTTCTCCCGCTGTTGGGTCCCTTCCCATGCAGATTTCGACCCTAGCTTCCCGGCAGGCTTTCCCGTCCCCATTTTTCTGAAGGCTGCTATCGCTAATCTTTCTGTTAGGTGTTTACACCTGTCGGACCTCCCTCCAACCGGTCTGATCTCCCTTCTGGATAGTCGAAGCACCTTGCCACAACCTTGTCCATTCCCTGTAGGACCTCTCGCCACCGCCTCTCCCGCCTGCATGTAGAAATTTTTTGTCTTAGCATCCCAACCTTACATTTGATTCAACAGGATTTATGTCAGATTCCTTCACTATCGACCCCACCGAAGGATCAACACCAACCTCAATTCCTCTGCAAACTTGAGGACCTAAAAACTAGATGAACTTCTTGATCACCACTCATAAACTTAACAACTTTAATTTCTTCCAGTGGTCCCAAGCTGTCATTATTCGTTGAAGGACACATGAAATCTAGTCATTTCACATGTATGATTGGTGAACCTCCGAAGATTGACCCGACATATGCANGTGGTCCCAAGCTGTCATTATTCGTCGAAGGACACATGAAATCTAGTCATTTCACATGTATGATTGGTGAACCTCCGAAGATTGACCCGACATATGCAGCGTGAGAAGTGGAGAATTCCATGATCATGTCGTGATTGATTAATTCCATGGAGACTTCGATTGACTGTTCGTACCTATTTCTTCCATCTGCAAGTGCCCTCAGGACTGCAGTTCGTGATACCTACTCTNACTCTGAACATCTCAAAATCAGTAGACTCCATTGAGAGTTAGATGGAGTCTTTAAATAAGCTACTTGGATGTAGTCAGCTCTCTTCCAACCTGTCGACCTCCTATGTCCGTCAAGGTAACATTCCAATGATTTTCATAGCTTTTCTTTCTTCTAGCACACGGATTATTGATTCAGCTGTCATAAATGTTCCCATGGTTTCTCGACATATTATCCGTGCTCTCGGAAATATACTATCAAAATTGCTGGTAGTTCCTATAGTTCCATTGTAGGTAAAGAGTCTGGTGGTTCTGTGTTACACGTACCTTTGTTGAAGTGTCTCTTGTCAGTTTGTAGGCTGACATATGACCTTGATTGCGTTAGTCAGTAAGTTGGCATATGACCTTGATTGTGTCAGTCAATAAGTTGACATATGATCTTGATTGCGTCGTTTATTTTTTTATTGATGTTTGTGTCTTTCAGGATTGTCTTTTGGGGAGGACGATTGAAACTGCTAAGTGGGTGGTCGGGTTCTACTTCTTCCAAGGAAAGTGCATTGAGGGTGAGGACACTCCATCCTATAGTTGCAGTTTTACCCTGTTCATTGAATGTCATATTACGCTTTTAGATTATCGTTTGAGTCATCATAATTTTCAATATTTAAAACAATTGTGTTATTTGATGTTTTCTAACAATAATCTATCTAACTTCAAATGTAAGATTTGTTTGTTAGCTAAATATCATTGTGTCTCATATTCACCCCTCACTCTTTCTACTCATTTTTCACTAATTTATAGTTATTTATGGGGACTCTCTCGAACTCTGATCTACGCTAATAAACGCTGGTTCCTTACCTTGATTGATGACCACACTCAGATGACTTGAGTATATATCTTAAAAAGATAAATATGAAGTTCCGATCACCTTCCAAAATTTTCACTCAATCGTTTTGACCCAATTCAAAACTTCAATTCAAATCCTTCGGATCTAAAATGGTCGTGGTTTTTTTAACTTTATATTGGGAGAATTCTTGATAACTGCATTCTGCATCATAGCTTCTGTACAGATACATCTAAAAAAAATGGCTAGCTGAGACAAAATACCAACACCTTTTCGAAGTGGCTCGTTCTCTTGTGTTTCAATCTAATGTCCTGAAATGTTTTTGAAATGCTGTACTTACCACCATTTATCTCATCAATAATACCCACGAAAATTCACAATTTCTTGGCCCCGTTAGCCGCTTGACGTCATGTTTTCCTATCAGTTGACCTTTGTTCGGAATACTGCCCTAACTTGTGATAAACTTAATCCCTGTTCAAGCAAATGTGTCTTCCTCGGATATTCTACCACTCAAAAATGCTATCAATTTCTTGATCCTATCACAAATAAAGTCTATGTGAGTGCCGATGTTTTCTTCTTTGAAAGTGTCCCCTACTTCCCCAACACTGCCCAAGTGAGGAATAACTAGATTTTTTGGATGCTATTCCTTTTCCAACTCTAGTGGATTTTCCACCTACACCTCCAACCATTGTTTTCGAGGAACCCTCTGTCCTACTGGATTTGCCTCCAACCATTGTTTTCGAGGAACCCTCTGTCCCACTGGATTTGCCGCCAACCAGACCAATATCTTCTCCATCCACTCTTCGTGTTTATACTTGGTGCATCAAACCTTATGTTGAGACTTATCCCAATGCTCATACTCTTGAGCCTACAACCTCTTTGCAGGTTTTGGAAGCTACTCCATTTGACATTCTCGGAACTACACTCAAATTGCGGGGATTACTCTTGCTCCGAATGAGGAGGTGAGCTCTATCATTGAGTTACGTAATCTGACATGCTTTCTTTATTCCATAACAAAATATATTTTGTTTGACAGCTTATTGCCGACCTACAAAGCATTTGCCACTTCCATGACGGACCATCATCTTCCATCAACTATTGAGGTAACACCGGCAAACCTTTTCTGGAAGGTTGCAGTAATGGATGAGAGGAATTCCTTTTGGCGAAACCATACATGAGATGTTATTGATCTTCCTCAGAGAAAGAAAGTAGTGGATTATCGGTGGATTTTCAACACCAAATTTAACTTCGATGGATCTTTTGAGCGTAATAAAGTTCGGTTGGTCACCGAAGAATACATAACAAACCTATGGAATTGACTATGAGGAGACGTTTGTTCCAGTTGCTAAACTGAACACTATTCGGGTTCTGTTATCCCTGGCCGTGAATCTGGATTGTTTCTTACTCCAACTGAATGTCAAGAATGTTTTCCTTGATGACGATTTCACAGAGGAGGTGTATATGTCTCTCCCTCCCGGCTTTAACTTTACTTCTTCCTATGGACAATTGTGCCGACTGCGAAAGTCCATCTATGGACTGAAGCAATCTTCTTGGGCCTAGTTCGACAAGTTCACATTGGT
>JXCR01138246.1:0-18973 GCA_002079205.1 Phalaenopsis hybrid cultivar
GTTTGGTTCGTTTAACTAACCGAACGAAAAAAATTTGTTCACGTTCGTCTTGTTTACTTATCGAACAAATCAAACACAAACTCATTAACGAACCGAACACGAACCGTTCGCGAATAACGAGCTTTTTTGACAGCCCTAGTCACAAGACTTGCTTTTTTTTGATAAGGTTTGTTTATGTTCTCAGCCCCACAAAGAGAGACATTTGAATTAGTACAGAGATGCATAAAAGAAATAAACATTTGAACTTGAATATTTTTTTACCCCTTTGTCTCTTTATGTATCTCTGTCTTTTCTCTCTTCTGTTATCTTGTTTTCTTTTACACTCTTATTTGATCAAGCCCTCTCCATGTGTTATGCTAGTTGCTCAAAATTGTTTAAACGCCTTGCTGCATTATTCTCCACCTTTTGTTTTCATGTACTTGATTTTTGCACCACTCATTTTCCCTAGACCTTTCCAGCTGTTGACACAAGCGAAAACATCATATTTTTTTTCTCAGTACCCTTATCGTCTTGTTGGAGGTATCGGTAAGGAAGATGTAGTGATCCTTTAAAGGATGTTGTTAGGGTTGGTTCCTAAATGCAATAATGTACGTGTTCCAACTTCTTTATATTGGGTTGTCTTTTAATTAGTGCAAAGCTGATCTTCCTCATCTTATCAATGAAAAATTTCATATTAAATAAAATCTAAAGAATTAAAATTTGAAAGATTACCATTTGAATATAATATCCTTATCTCAATATTGTGCCGAACCTGGTGCCATATATGTTTGCCAGTTTCTGTCTCAATAACGTTCCCATTGTTTCAATATTTGAAGTCTCACATTGTGGGCCATCATTGTTTTCCTATGTTATCACAGTAGCTAGAGCCATATCTTTCATTCCCTTACTCCATTAAAATCAGATTCCTCATTAGATCTACAATACGCCTCATCTTAGGAAGCTTGTGGAGAGTTTCATTTGTAATTTTAATTTGCAAATCACTAACTCCTTGAATGCTCAAGTGCTTATCACCAAAAATAAAAAAATTCCCACAAGCTTTTGCATATTAGTTAAACATAAGGTTTTTAGACAAAATTGAATAAAAATATGAACTTAGTTCAAGGATTTAGTGTTCTCCATTACAAATTATTGCATGATAGACATTTTCTGTTGCAGTTTTCATAGATTTATCTATTTGATTGGAATCTCATCCAACTTTGTTTTACGAGCAATCTCTTTTCATGAGGCGTGACTTCTGCCACATTTTCAACCAGCAATGTTATGATCTTGGATTGACTTCCTTCCATAAATTTTTTTTATACCTCTGTTTTTGTTCCATTTTGTACTCTATCTTGGTTCTGAAGATTCATTGCAATAGAAGAGAGCTTTTCTTTGTTTTCTCAGCTTCGTAAGCCCTCACATGAAATCAAGCACAGACATAAGGGAGTTTTTGCTTTGTAGACCCATAGGAACTGTTGATCACCATTCGATTGTATTCAAAGAATCAAATATAAAGCTCAGGCAAGATGATCAATTTCATGAAGACCAAGTAAGTGGACACACACTAGAGGGTTGGATTTTCATACCCCATTTGCATGCTCTGCTGCCTCCTTCAAATGAATAGTTTGTGATGATCGAGAGCAATCAAGTACCATTCAACCATGGCCAATCTCTCCTTTCATCATGAAGTAACATGTGATTAAAATTGGTGTCATCCCTTTCCAAAGGAAGAAGTATCGTTTCACTCCATCCATTCAAAGAATGACTAAGCTCTCTTTATGTTTAGGAGCAAAATGCAAATAAAATTAGACCGCTCTCCTTCCAAAACTAGCATGGTTGAATCATCCCTTGTGTAGGTTTTAATTATTCTTGAATTTTCTTATATCAATTTGTTTATTGTTTTATATTATCTGCACCCATCCCATACAAGAATCCATTTGATGTGATTTTTTTTTCTTCTAAACCACTCCATATTAGGTTTTAGCCCAGCCAGAATTAGCCTAGGTTATTCTATAGATAAGCAAGTGTCATGTAAGATGAATGCAATTATGGAATTAATAAAATTCTTTGGAGCTTGTTCAAGAGCTGCTGTGAAGGTTGGCTTTATTGCTTTGTTTTTTCTTGGAACCCTTTGGTGAGGTATTCAACCTCTTACGAAGTTGCTTTGTAAGAGCTTCATTTATGTCTTTTTGTAGAGTTTTCTTTGTTGCAGCATCAAATAACCATTAGTTATCTCCATTTTGTAATCCACTCCCCTTGCTCTCGGCCAACCTTGCTTGCCTTGTTGACGAACGCATTAATTCTATCTCCGTAGACCTCCTCACGAAGCCACATAACAGTACCACTATCACAATTTTATAAAAGCAAGGGCCCTCATTTGGCGTAGAGCTAATGAATATTCATAACATCATTGTAGGATTTGATGGTGTGGCAGGCATCAACATTGTCGACGATAAAAAGTTGGGGTGTGATGAGTCGCCCGTAGGAAGCTGTCGGTCGCCGTAATCGAAATCTCGTCGCTCGCTTCGGAAGAACGTTTTAATTTATATATAGATTTAAGTTTAGAAAAATATGAAATCAAACTGATCCCATAATTTTAACAGTTTAAATGAAAGAGTACTCTCCTTCAAACTCTGTATCTATCCCGAGGGATAAACACAAGACTTGAGGATGAGACTCGATAAAAAAAACTAAAAAATATATGACGTTTGTTTGGTCTGCGAAACCGTTTTATTTGCCGACAAATTCACTTATTTAATATGAAAAATTAAATAGGGTTTATTTTAAGCTGGATTCGGAAAAGTTTTCTATAAGGGCAAGCCCGTATAGTTAATTACATCTTAAATGATCCAAGTCACTTAATAATACTCTCGATAAAAATCAGTAAAAATTATCTTCAAAGACTTCAAAAGGATGAGACTTTTTAACGAAATCGGACAAAGAGGTGTGAAAGACGAATGACTCAAATTACGAACATTTGTTACAGAATCCAAAGGAAGAAGAACTAGGGGATGCGACAGATCCAGAGGAGATCCTCGTTGACTTCCCAGTCTACCCTATAGTTTGGCTTCAGCTTCAAAAAAAAATATTCAAGTGTTTTATCCTGCCAATTTTATCTATTTAGAGCTTACATTCGTGTGAAATGATCACACAAATAGCCTGGAAGATGTGAGGATTTAGGTCGTAACAAACGACAACCTCAGAATCCTACAACGAGTTAGGGCTTAGATCGTACAACAAAGCTATACAAATGCCTAAAGAAAATGTTGAGGATTTATGTTGCGCTAGGCGAACAATCTCGAAATCCTATGGATTGTTGTTTTAATTTCTAGGAAAGTAACGGTTTAGCTGGGGAAGACATGTTCTGCTGTTGAAGTTGGTCGTGCTGCCCACCGCGCTAGTTCCAAGTTTCTTGTCGTGACGAGTTTAAGTTTTTTAGGGTGTCAGGTTATAATGTCAAATCCAACGGCCCTATGGTTGTAGTTCTTCAGATATCTTATAGATAATGTGTTGAAGTTGTACATAATAGTAGGTATGTAGCACAAGACAAACAATAGAGTATGCAGTAAAGAAAGCAGTACAACATGCGGTGTAAAGAAAAGTAAAATGATACAATAAGTAAGTGATTATAAGAGAATAACATGCTGTAAACATAAAACAAACCTGTATACCTGGGAGATCTGCTGTTCCTTAGGTGTAATTGATGCAATAGGTACAAGCAACAAAACTTGAGAAAACAGACTAAAATGCTTTATATAAACGAAAACAAAAAAACATCGTTCAAAAATCTCGAGAAAGATCGTTAAAAGACTCACGACAAGAGAAATGCGAGGAAATCAACGAATCGACAAATCAATTAAAATCGTAGAAAACAAGAAAAAATCCCGAAAAGAGACCACGGGCGCTTTGTCCAAAAATTTCAAGAAAAACATATGAAAAAGTTCGAAAAGAGGGGGACCGCAAGCACTCGGGTTGGGGCTAGGCTCAACTATATATTAGTACTCGAGGGTCGTTGAAGGTTACTCGGTCACCCGGATGTATAAAGCCCGCCACTCAACTAGAAGGGTGTCCTATCAAACCTAACTCAGGAGGGTACTCCTTAGCCTAAACAGGTGATCAACAGGTGGACAACCGATGTTTAAAATGTATTTAAAATTTATATTTTCAGCATGTACATAAGTTTCAAACATGCAAAAAGTGGGCTGTATCAATTTTGTTTGTAGTGAAAAATGTATTTTTATTTTAGAAAAATGTGTATCTGTTCTTATTAAACTTGTTTTTATCAATTTTAAAAAGTGTAGTTGTCTACGAGTCGATCACGCTGTTGGGCGTAGGGCTACCAACAACCTAAGAATGTTCTGGTCAACTCCCGCTAGTCTCATGTCGGTGAATGATACTGTCATCCTACATCTCTCGGGGTTCCTGAATCGGATCCTGATGGGTTCCTGAATCGGATCCCGATGTCGTAGGATGTCATATCATTCTGCTCTATTTCCGGTGTGCCTTTGTCATCACCGCCCTAAGCCCCAAAACAAAACCGACCTACTTGCGATCTTGCTTGATGGTTTCACGTATAACAAGAGGCTATACGTGAACACTTATGTATCTGACATAAGCATAAAAAATTGAACCAAGAAGCAAGGAAAAAAAAAACAAAAATGGGGTGTGAGAGAGGAGAGACTAATCCACCTAAAACATCGAAAATAATGAAGGATGAATCGGCTCTCAAAACTCATGACGAAAAAGACCTGAAAAGGAAGACCCGAAGATCCTTCAATCAATCCGAAGGGATATCACTTTCTCACATTTTTATAAATGGCTTAACCCGAGTCAAAATTACCTCCTAACACCGGTATCCAAACCCCAAAGACATCTTTTATGAAATCAAGTCGTCTCAACCAAGTATTCTCCCGAAATAAAATTTGGAAATCTCCCAAACTTCATAATTTAAATAAAAAGGAAAATAACCCTGGGACGATGACCACTTATACTTTCAAAAATCATGCCAACATTAAAGCTATTCAATTCCAGACTCAATGAAAATCTCCTCGTATCAAATAAACATGAAATCTTTCGGCTAAAACCGCATAGAATCTTACGACCGGACTTCAACAAATAGATGAACAACAGCTAAGGCTCTCGGCCAAAGCAACCCACAAAGGAGGCAACTATTAAGACTCACGGCTCAGGGCAACAAAGGGGCAGCTGCTAAAGCCCACGACCAAAGACAACCCAAAGAACAACAAGTAAGGCTCACGGCTAAGACAACTTTACTCAATTATATGAAGATATTTGATATACATAAGAGAGTACAAGATATAACCCTCATTTTGGAATAACAGATTTGATCCATCAATAATCATCCAAATATTTCAAGCCCAACAAGACAGACTAGATTAAATTAAGCCATCCCCAATAGGTCTTACGGGTAGGAGCTAAGGCCAGTAAAAGTCAAAACCCAAAGCCACCTCTCGGGCAGGGGCAAAACAAGGCAAAATCGAGCCATTCAATGGCTAAAACAACCCCCCCTCAGCATGTGTTTTATATGAACAGGGCAATATGAAGTAGAGAAGTATGCATAAATCTCAAAGCTAACATTTCAAGGCCTCCAAAAATTCCTTTTCTGAACCAATACTTTAATGAGAAAGAGCAGTAATAAATCAACCACCAAGCCTTCAAGATAAATTTTGAGAGACTTCCAAAAATAAATCTTTTCATACCTTACATAGATTTCGAACAAAGAAGGCAACCACAGGAGCTAAACCGAGCTCTCTACACATGCATTTTTTAAAATTCGAACAGTAAAGTAACAGGAAGTAGAGATATGAGTAAATCTCCCCAAAATTATGATTTCTTTAACATGCATTTCTAATAGGGGAAGAAAAAGAAAGAAAAAGAAGAAAAAAAAAAACAGAAGAGTATAGGAAACCCCCCTTTGAATCTCAACATGCCATTTTACATATGATAAAAGCATGAAGAAGAAGCTAGAACAAATTTAAAAGGTGAAGCATGCCTCCTCATGAACCTACAACCTCAACTAAGTAGCATGAAGAATTTAAAACATCCCTGACGAGCATATCAAGATATCAGCAGTTAACAGTAAGTTCAACATTAAAAATGTCTACTAAAATAAAGCCGCTTGCAATATGTATTCCTGGTTGAATAGTAAAAAAGAAACAGGGAGCAGGCCTCAGCCAGTCAGAACTGAAGAGGAGCAGAGCAAAGGGGAGGGGATACCTGACCTGGCTCTTTCTCAAACATCAAAAGAAAGACAAGAAAAGCTCAAACAACAACTCCAAGCACTTCCAAAAATTTTGGGAGAGGGTTTTTGCAGTCTCCCCTCTCCCAAAATTTTTCGGCTCTCTTTTGGGGTCTCTCCAAATGGGGTAAATATAGCTATGAGGGAGAAGAGGAGCTCACTTAAACTCACCCACCGTGAACCAGAGGCGAGGGAAGCGGGAAAATGGCGACAATCGTCTTAGAGAGGAGCATAGATAAGAGATCACGCATGGGGGGCTGCAGCTCGAGAGGCCGCGACATCATGAGAAAAGAGATAAGGATTTGCCGCAGGGGATGGGTCTCGCAGACGCGTGCGCAAGAGGCGTCAACTGGCTCACGAACGAGACAGAGGAAGGCGGGGCGAGCTAGGGCTCGGGCGAGAGATAAACCCTGAGGGTTTAATGGGAGGAGAGATATTATATATGCTATAATAATAATAATAATAATAATAATAATAATAATAATAATATTATTTTTATAATCACTGTTTTGTGCATTTTCTTCCAGATACGTCGTTGCAGTGAGATAAACGTCCCCCTTAGGCAAAATCGACGTTTCAGACGCGTCGACGCAGTACGTTTTGTCATCCAGAGTTGTTTAGGCAAGCCCATCGACGATCGGGACAAAAACGCATCGCGACCTGAAACAAGTTAAAAACTCGGCTCGAGCTCGATTAAACGGGACGGCGAAGAGCGCGGCGGCGCCAAATCAACGAGTACTATCAATCCTAAGGCTGACTGTCCTATAGGAATACTCCCTGTGTTATTTCAGAATAACATTACCTGCTAAGTATTAGCGGTCAAAACTACTATATGGAATGTCAAGTCGAGCAAAGAAAAGTTCAGAATTGCTAACGGGGAGGGCTCCTTCACTAGTTTTCTAGGAGTAGTCGATAGAAAGGTTCTACGGCTCGATCCTAGGCTACTAAGGAGGGGAAAATTGCACCTCGATCGAAAGCGAGGTCAACAAACATGTACTCTCAAATGCTAGGAAACTTCATTTCAATAGTAGGTTGGTAAGATCTTATATGCTAGTTTAGAGGTGGCTATAAGACCTTTAAAATTTTCTTTCAACCTTTGATTCATTATGGAATTCTAATTTGTATCCTTGCATTGTAGTGCACATCTTAATAAAAACTTGAACGTCTGGCATAAAAAACCAAATCATGGCCTTGGCAGAATCTTAATCACAGTGACAATTGTAAAGCTTGACCATGGAAAACTTTATCATTGCATTAAGGATGTGTACATTATGATATTAGAGGTATAAAATCAGTTGAATCAACTAATGTGCCCACTCTTATTTTATTAAAGCCATACATTAAGCCTAATACACAAAACTCTCCCCAGACATCCCCATTTAACCATCCCGTAAATTCATTTTTCTTATAGTTCTACTACACTCTCACCTCCAGTTCCACTAAAGTTTTCTTCAAACCTACTCCTATGATCATGCCTAAAAGTAATACCCTATCCATTAAAACTTCCCTCTCCCATGCACTTACTGTTCTTCCAAAACCACAAACGCTAGGTCTTACTGATACCCTTCCAATAGTGGTAAGCAATAGCAAATGTGTTCAAGCTAATCCCCTCGTATGAGTCTAAGTTCATTAAATGCAGATCAAACCTTCTGTAGCAAAATATTGCTTGACAGTTGCTGGTTCTAACAAGATAGCTCCTATGAAGGCTACAACAATTTTAATTTTGTGGATGCGAGGCACAAGAATCAAATATCATTTATAAGCATGAAGATCACTTATATTAAGATTAAGCGTGTTGACAAATGGAGGGTTGGTTTTCATATCCTAATTTTTATGGTCATCTGCTTCCTTCAAATTACAAGTTTTTGATGATGAAGAACAATCAAGATAGCATTCAATCACATATCGTATAACCTTACTTGACTTCTCCCTTTATGATGAACCTACATGTTCCAAATGAAGTATGGCTGCTCACTATACATCATGGAGTTAACATGTACTTAGCTGAAGATTCACTCCACTTTCTATTCTAAACATGAGCGTTCCCTCGTGTTTAGAATCAGCCACCATTCTCCTTTCAAAAGAAGCATGTTCGAACCAACATTAAGTAGTTTTTAATGTTTGTTTATTTGATGTAACTAATTTTTTTCCTCTTTTGTATTAGTCGTTGCTCTCGATCCGTGCCCTATCCCACCCTCTGCCACCATATAGTAATCTATGTGATGTATTTTTATTAGCCCAAGCCTTGCACGCCAGGCTATGATTGGCTACCCTTGGAATTATTCAGGATTATTCTTTGAATTAGTAAGTCTCATGTAAGATGAATTCAGTAGTGAAAGTAATAAAATTATTTGGTGTTGTATAATTGCTTGAGTGAAGACTAGCTTGGTGGTTTTCTTCTTTCATGGAATCCTTTGGGGAGGTCTTCATTATCTCTGTAAATTTTTTTGGTTTGTGATTCCTTGAGGTTCTTTGGTGAGGCGTTAATCATAGCCATCTCTTTTTCAAATGCTTGTACTCTTACTTCCTTCTTGCTCATGGCTACTCTTTGTTCTCCCAACTGGCCGACCACTATATCATAAAGCTTCCTTCATTAACCTCTATATAACTCCACTTTAATATCCTAACTTCTAGTCCCTTTAATCCCAAAAAAATGCAACACCATATCTTTTTAGCCAGTGATCAAATTGATCATGTCGTGCTGATTTACTTTATCATCGCCCTTTTTTACTTTAAACTTCATTGTGTTTCTTTTTTATTCAAGCTACAGAAGCTGCTTGAAACCCTAAAATTGAGATGCTCCTCGTACAAACATAGGCTGCTATCTACTTAACCTCCTCAGTGGCTATTATGCAGATAACCGCTGCAGCCTTTGCCCACCATATGCATTGGTTAGCATCATTGCCCTTTATAACACAATGTCAGTGCCTCTCTTAACCCATCACTGTGTGCTTATTCTATGGATCCATTTGCACTATATGTTAGCTCACTAGTTAGATTTTGAACTAGGATTCCATCACGCCTCACGACGTTCTCCTCCACCTGCAGACACAGAACACTATAGAGGCTCGTGTAATTTAGCTGAATGAGTACGTATTCAAAATTCATTATATTATCTTACTTATCTTGATAGATTGAGAGAGACACTCAATCATCTAAATTCATCTGGAACAGCGTAACATATCATACTCCACTTAACATAAATCCAGTAAACTGAAACATTTCAAATTAAGGGAAGAAATCCAAAACGTATCATATAAATATATCTACAGAGCATCTAAAATATATTAAAATTATTAATAAAAAACATAAATTTCATTTGCCAACTTATATTAAAATTTCTCTATTTTATAATAGTTGTACAACAAAATTCGATCACAAAATGAGCTTCATCCTACTTTTCCTTTACTTTTTTTTAATAAAGATAATTATAACTATCTAACAAGTTATGAATTAGATTCAACAAGATAAACAAATATTATACAACACTTAAAAATTGAAGAACATTAAATAATAAAATGGTCTTAAGCTTAATCTACCTCAATTTTTTTTTATAAAAATAATTATAGCAATCTAATGAGTTATGAGACTCAACAATCCTACTTAGGCTTCTCGGTCTTTAGCTGCATGCGTCCCAGATCTCTCCCTGCTATAGGCTTCCCGAATGTCTACCTGCTGGCTTCTCGGATCTCTCTCTGCTACAGGCTGAAGGCTATCCCAAAGCAGGCTATTCCTTGCAGGCTTTACCCTACAAGCGTTAATCCCTACAGGTTCCTTGACGTTTCTACATGTGGCTTCCAAGCATCCTCTCTCTGCTTTCTTCGAAAGCAGAACAACCAAACTTACATTTGCTCGCAGGAGACTCTGACCATAAGCAGAGCAGCTTCAATTTGCATCCCACAAAACCGCATGAAACTCCTTCCCGAGCAAACGAAGGAGCCACAAGAATTCTGCCAGCCTCCCAAATGCTTGTCATTGTGTGAAACATTCGCTGCCGGCGCCTTTCTGCATTGTTCTTCCTTGCTGGCTTTCCTGCATGTTTTCCTTAGGCGCTAGATCTCCTTTTGGCCAGAGCCAGACTTCCCGCATGCAGTCAGACCTCCTTGCCATACCAATTGGGAAATCTCCTCCAACAGCTGGAAATAGTAGTAAAAATTTTCTCCAATAACCTGTAGGCACTCCAAAATCAGTCTTTAACATTCATGACAAGCGGACATTGTTCACCTCCTCCAACAACACCAACAACATCAACAACAACAATCAACTTCCTTCCTGCAATAACAACCCTGAATACACATAAGTTTTATGCACAAGCAAATGATGAAGACGTCAAAATTTACTCAAAATGTTAATTTTGAACCAGGAACAACTTAGGGTCTGTTTGGGGCAGCTGCAACTTATTCAGCTTCTGCTGATAAACAGCTTATCCTGATAATCTGCTGATGAACAGCTGATCCGGATAAGCTGTCTGGCTGTTTGGTTGACGCTTATGAAAAACAGCTGAATGTGAAGAATTGACCATTTTGCCCCTGTTCTGAATAAACAGTTTAGCTGTTTGGTTAGTGCGTTTTGTAAACAACTTATTTGGAATTTTTTTTCATTAAATGTATAATCTGTGCAACAGAATCTGTTCTTTTCTAAACAAAATTAAAAATAACTGTTCAGACAAGAAAATACCAAAAAGTTGATTTATATTCATATAACTAAAACATATCCGATCACATCAAACGAATATGTTACACATACAAAAGTCAAACGCATATGTACATACTACTACAAAGTATAATAAGAGCCCATAAAGAAGAAAAAATAACATGTTAAAATGATAAGTAGAAATATGATAATGTTGACTTTATAATGTAGCAGCATATCACGACCCATGCCACCTGCATCTGACACTCCTAAACCCTGAGCAAACCTGTCCGACTGCGATATTCTAGAAA
Source organism: Phalaenopsis hybrid cultivar (assembly GCA_002079205.1). Classification (NCBI taxonomy): domain Eukaryota; kingdom Viridiplantae; phylum Streptophyta; class Magnoliopsida; order Asparagales; family Orchidaceae; genus Phalaenopsis; species Phalaenopsis hybrid cultivar. The sequence continues at coordinate 11,182 of JXCR01138246.1, forward strand.
CGGAAGAACTCGAACCACATGTGGCGTTCTCCTGTTGTGGCACTATTGAACTCCTAGCAGTTGTGTCCAATTGGGAGCACGTAGAAATAGTTCCACTGTCGGCCCACCTGAAGAATTTGCAGTCGTCCGGTCCTTGTCCCCACCGCGGGCAGCTGTAGAATTGTCGTCCGTAACTATGTATCTGTCGTGATGTGAAAAGCAATGACGGTAGCCCACATCGACACATCATTTGCCCCGACTTCCCTGAATATCTCGAGCTCATTGTCCTGCAATTATGTTAAAAAACGTTAATCAGTCAAAAATTTGAGGGAATTAAAAAAAAAAAAAACTTAACATACCAAATTGTGAAAGCAATTGTTACAACAGAGTTATTTGGCCACCTGCATCTAAGACCACTCTTATTAACTTCATAAGAGTAACAGAATATCACTTTAAGTTCATATAACAATATGAAACATTGATATTTACAAAAATATTAATATTGCATAGGAGCATCGAAACATTAATATAGGGTGATTACATATTAATGTTCAGGATATTATACAGTGCTTCAACTTGATAATAAAAAAAAAATTTAAATGATGAAGAAGAAATCTATAACTTACAAAGAAAGCTAAAAAGAGATTTTGAATTAAAACCATCCAAAATTTCGAAAGATGGAAGACGAACAATGATCATCCTATGGAAAAGAAACCATATCAATAAAATTGAAACCATCCAAAATTTCGACCATCATTGAATCCAACATACCCTAATTTCGACCCCAATGGATCATACCATAGTAGCGGTTGCCATCCAAGCTACATACATAGCAAGGGGCCATCCAAGCTACATACAGATTGCTTACAAATTTTATATTCTTCCATAACCATACCATAGTGTCGTTACATTTTGTAGTGCATGAGACTGGAACCAAGAATAAAGCGCAAAGAGTTGCATGAGTAAGGATTTTCTCCTAACAACACTTGAAATAAATCAGTTTTATATCAACAGACGCATACATTTCTCATCTAACCAAGCTATATAAAGCAACCATATAAAGATTTCCAAGCTATATAAGAACTTCCATGTATCCAAGCTATATAAGAAACTTCTGATTACCCACTGCATATCTCGAAGATTTTGAAGATGGAAAGCACGTCTTCAACCCGAGGAAAGCATAAACATATGGGTGAAATTTGGTGTTTTCATAAGATATATAAATACAGAAGAATCGAGTGGTATGCATGTAAAGCTTCAAATAAAAAAAAGAGAACGTTTCCTTGTATTCCACTGCATATTTAGATGCTATATATGGGCTGCCGAATTTTGTAAACATATGGGTCAAATTTATACAAAAAAAGGTAATATTGCTGAAGTAGATAATGGATGAAGGGGACACCTTATCTTTATTCATTCTGAATGAAGATGCCTAAGTTGAGGGTTATTTTGATCACCTAACCAATCAACTATGATTGGGATTTGCCTAATTTTTAAGATATGCATCAAACCATTTTGCCCCAAGAGGGGATGAATGGGCAAACAAGGCCGTTAATCTTTCAGATCATTGTGATCTATGATTGGGAACAGAATGATTCTAAGATTGGCGTCAGGTGTCAGATGGATTGTCAAATCTTAGTTAATCCTTTAAGATTTGTTCTTGATTTTATGAATTTAAAGAGCTTACAAACATTTAAACACAATAGGGTGGCCAGAATTAGAGAAACCATCCACCCTTACCCATGCTACAAAGTGATTGAAGTGCAAACCAAGTTGCTATTAAACTACCATCCACAAATTAAGCCTGAATTTTTTGCAAGCCATACAACGTGAAACTTCAGGTTCACAAAAAGAGGAGAAAGCAATAATTATGGCCAACAACTTTGGCGATTAATTGAAAATGAAAAAACAACAATATAAAAGTAGTACAGAAGACTTTCTCAGTCAATTAAAGTCCTGCTTAAAGTCCAATGACCTATTTTGCCATACACAAAATGCATAAAAGTTATTGTTAGGCGTTGATATCATCATATGATAATATAACCAGAAAATATAAATGAGTTCAGAGACCCCACACTACATTATCTTCAAATAAAAAAAAGAGAACGTTTCCTTGTATTCCACTGAAACTCAAAACTCAAATAAAACCAAAAAAATGAAAATTTACATACATACCACTAAATTCCTTTAAAAGGTAAACCTTAGATGCTAGATATGTTAATACATTTGAATTGGGTGGTATGTATGTAGTTATCTCGAATAAAGGTAAGCATGAAAAATGAAAATAGGGAAGATCAAAACTAGAAGCAAGAAGAGCATGCTATACAGGTTCACACGTGAGAAAAAATGTAGTGAATAACTAACAAGATTCTCAATGATTTGATATGTGAACTAACGAGTTGCTTGGCCTGCCACTCACTCCATTCTCCCAAGTTTCTGGCAGCATAAATAATGCTCTAAATGGTGTTAACTATGCCTCTGAAGCTACAGGCATTTTGGACATAAGTGGAAATTTGATCTCCATTTCATCCACACTTCCTAACAACCAACACCATGCAAAACCAAATCCCAATATTTCACCACCAAAATGTTAGCAATTTCAATTTTGACATGTATACCACATTTTTTTATGCATAAAAATGATGAATTTTACTTTTCCAAAGTATTGACTGGCTAAAAATTATACAGTAACAAAAAAATAGGACAGGGCGATGGAATATATAATTTGATGGATAAGAGAAGTTCATCAGTATAAGAGAGCATTCAATTTTCCCTACCATCACTTGCTAGTTAGAGAGAAAAGGTAACAAGCTCGAGCTTATCATTGGCTTTATCCCAACTATTTGAGATCAGTGATATACATTCTCATTTTTCATTCATTCATGTTGAGTATTGCATGAGGAGCTTGAAAGATCCTTAGCGAAGTTCAGATAAACATTGAAAATTATTTTACTCGAAAGACATTCCTAAACCTTGGTATCATTCATACAAAATATAGATATAGAAAAGCCATTACATTAAAAAAAAAAACCTTATTGATAATAAACAAACAGCGTTAAACACTTCACGTACATCATAGCAAGTCAAAAAATTCCCATAGAAATGAACCAAACAACATTACCAAGCTTTCCCCACTATATAATGCAAATTCATAGTGCTTTCAGCTTTTAACGACCCTTAACACATAGGCTAGATATGTATAAATATTACTGCTTAAGGCAATACCTGACCTTATTCCCGTGGATCACCAAAAAGTAAAATCTAATGCTTCGATATCCTAATGAAGTGGTCAAAATTTCAGATCTTCATCTACTACACTTTCCATTTATTTTAAAACCTTGAAATCAAGCGCAAGCAAGGAAAATCAAAACTCGAGGTCATGGTAATTAGCTAAAACAACTCTTGCATAATTAGCGAAAACAATTTTTTAGATGTAATTTTTTTCCACATATTTCATTAAATAAAAAAAATACACTTTCTTTTGAAGTTTGTTTAAAGACTTTTCAAAATCAATTTCATATTGATAAAAACTGAAATTAAGTTTTCATTTTTCCAAATCAAATTTTCCTTGCAAAGAACTTCAAGCAACACAAATTTCTGCATTCTTAGGGAGAAATTTTTTTTCAATAGGAATCATTTAAAGCTTTCCAATTAACAACTAATATTTTTTCCATTTAAACTAGAGTAGAAACTGATACTGCTGTGACAAACCAAAGTAAAAACCGTTACACATAAACTAACAAAACAAGTATTTAAAGCTTTCCAATTAACAACATGTATTTTATGCCTTTGCTGATATCATGACCGGCTGATATCATCTGATATTTGTTCTCGTAAAGTCGCCATCTCTGATGCACCTTCACCCTCTCGAGTGCATGCATCTTCTGAACCAAANTACAATTTCCTTGCAAAGAACTTCAAGCAACACATATTTCTGCATTCTTAGGGAGCAAAAATTTTTCAATAGGAATCATTTAAAGCTTTCCAATTAACAACTAATATTTTTTCCATTTAAACTAAAGTAGAAACCGATACTGCTGTGACAAACCAAAGTAAAAATCGTTACACACAAACTAACAAAACAAGTATTTAAAGCTTTCTAATTAACATGTATTTTATGCCTTTGCTGATATCATGACCGGCTGATATCATCTGCTATTTGTTCTCTTAAAGTCGCAATCTCTGATGCACCTTCACCCTCTCGAGTGCATGCATCTTCTGAACCAAACTCTTCATGTATTGAACGTCCCACATGATATTCAAATGCTTCAGGTGGGATTTAAACTGAATCATCTTCTAAAATGACAAACTTCGTATTCGATCTGGAAGAGTGGCGTCGGATGAAATTGTATAGCGCCTTGTGACAACAACTATTTGTACTTTCTTTAAAAAAGGGTATGACGACATATCCCGTAATATGACCCACTTCTTCTTTCACACTCCGAACGCTCTTTCAATTACGCCGCGCAATGAAGAGTGTCTTTTGTTAAAAGCATCTTTTTTGCCTCGTGCGACACCACTAGGTCTTTCAAAATCAGAAATGTGGTACTTCGTATCTGGATAGGGCTTTAGATATCCCCTTTGCAATGGATATCCAACATCAACCAAATAGTATTTACCCATAGGTGGGTACGGAAATCCATGTCTGAAGTTTCTGGTAGCGAACTTGAAAACACGACTATCGTGAGCGCTTCCTTCCCATCCAGCCATGATAAAAGTAAAGCACATATTGAAATCACATACGGCCATAACATTTTGTGTTGGGGCGCCGCATCGACCGATGAACGCAACTTTTTCTTCACTACATAATCGTGCATCGACGTGTGTCCCATCAATAGCTCCAATACAATCCTGGAGTTACAGCTAGAGAGTTTTTTAAACTGTAATGTAATAAAAGTAGAAAGATAAATGTAATGGTTACAAACGAACCTTAAAAAATGACATGTATTGAGGGTCATTTGCAATTTGTGAAGGAATTGAATGGAACGTTGGATCCTCGGGCTTCACTACCTTCTGGGCCAAACTCACAAGAGAGTTCAAACTGACTGAGAAATATCGGCTGATGGTTTCATATGAATGTTGGAAATGCTCCATAGCCCCTCTTATTGATTTATTTTGAGATAAGATGTATAGAGTTATTGCAAGCACTTCCCTTGGGGTTGTTCTTGCAGAGCCGTGAAACCCATGATTGATCCGGAGTTCATTTAGAAGATCATGAAATATTTCTTGTGTCATACGGAACATATTAAAGAACCGTGTTGGATGGCCCCGTAATAACTCACCAACCCATCTGTCTCCTACTTGAGTTGAAGTCATACATGGGTTTTGGTCAACATGTTTGAGATAGTAATAATACAATAAGGTAAGGGTAAATGCGACTGTGCGTATGTGGTGAATATCTTCTTCATCCATACTACAAAATAATAAAAAGGAAAATGAATTAACTTTAGTAATAAGAACAAAAGTATGCTATGAAAAATAAGTAGAACACATGAACTTTGGGCAAAATAAAAATAATATATAATAAAATTGGCCACACAGAAAGAACAACCACATACAAATGTGAACTGTCCAAAACATCCACGAACGAGATTAAAAAAGTCTGCATAACATAAACACAACATAAAACAATAGAAATTAAAGTCCATCAATAACTCAAATATTCAGACGTCCTTAAAAGTTCGCAAGTATTTCACTCAGTATTTCGGTTCCAACTTCATAAAAAACTGTCTGATTGTTGGATCTCGTAACACCTTCACGTACTGAATGTAGTCATCATCGTCTGCCTTAACATCAGAGTATGTATTAAGGATCTGAAGACACTCATCAATTGAGCTGTCCTGCGAAGAAGAAGACCGAGCTTTACAGGTTTCAACAAGTGCATCAATAATGCCTTTAATGAAAGCAACCCCTTTGTTCTTCTTTTCTACCCTGAGACACTTGGGCACACTCGTGGATTGAACATCTGTGTGAACATGGCTAGGAAGGTCTTCTGAATCACCTATCTGCACGGTACCCATCTCTTGGGCTGAGCTGCTCAACCCTATATCATTTGGGGTGAATGCATGAGTTCCTGTAGTGACAACCCCAGTGAACATTCCATCTAGTTTTTCCTCCATTATTGGATCAATGCCAACGAATTTAAATTTTTTGGCTGACGGCACTGCCTGATATAGATAACAAATGTGCATTAATAAAATAGTGTCAGGTCAATGCGAAATTATATTAAACATAAAATAAAAAGAGTAAATTATGCACCTGTAGTTTTTCAGCCCACCATTCTTCTGGTGCATCTATTGTGCGCTTAACTGGGTCCCAGCCCATTCCCGTTGATCTCCTTTTCAGTTCTTTCCATAGTTTTCAATCCTTCTTTAACTGGTCTCATTTGTTCGTCATTTTCATTCGATCGTAATCTCTTCCAGTCATTTCTTTGAATTTAACCAAGATATTTCGCCACCCTTCTTTATTAAAAAATGTAGTGGGTTTATTTCCCACCTCAACCTCCCTTACACATAAATCACAAAAGATCATAGTAACTTCTCTATCCCACATGGCTAATGTTCCAGCCTCTTTAGCTTTACTCATTGAGTTCTTTCAGATTAATGGATAAACACAAAATGTTTCTTTTCATGACAAATAAATCACAAAACAAAAGAACAATTTCTATATCAACCCTCTAAAAAATCACAAAACAAAAGATAGATTACTGACATCTTCATCTTTGTAACGCCGTAAAGATTAGACATTGGAAACAAATCATGACAAAGATTACTAAAAAATAGGATAAACTTTGGAAAGAAAAAAAGAAATTTTGTAAAGATTGTCAAACTGTACATTCATATAAAAGAGGAACAACCACATAACACTATATCATATAAAAAAAAAACTATAAAATGAATATCTAAGAATTATTGAGTTGAGATTTATTTATTTCGTGGAAGAAAAAATATCATATAATAAAGAAGATTTTCCCTCACAAATGATATTTCGTTTAGGAGCATTTGCATGCATTCCACCCAACTCCTTTGTATTTACATATCTAATACCTGAATTTTATGTTTTAAATTAATATCACCTAACTTTTTCATACCATATCAAAAATAAGGGGGAGTAAAGAAACATTAACATTTTTCTATATACAAACAAACTATTTTAGTGTTTATATGATATTACAAAGTAGTTTCTATTTTTAGTTAGTGGACCAAATAACATTTATCTATATACTAACCTGTCCTAGCTCATGAACAATTTTCTTTTTTCCTATCTCATTTTACTTTTCATGAGAGGTTTAAATTCATGTTAAAAGAAAGAAGTCTTCCTAAAGAATATTTTAAAGTTCACACACAACAAGAAACTAGACAGAAATAATCTAAAAAATATTCTAATATCAAGCCTCGAAAGTCAAAGTTTTTGCAATTATTAAATTTTTTTGTTCAACCAGCTACTTGATGCAGATTTTTGGATTTTCCCCATCAGCAAAACTAGAAGTTGTGTAATATATGATTCCTTTGTGCGAAATTATGTATTAATAATCACAACAGTAATCATATAAAGCCTTTTAAAATGAACCTTCAATGATATAAATTTTTGGGTTGAATAACTTATAATTTTGTTTCTTTTTAATTTTATACATGATAGTAGTTAGAGAAGTAATAGACCATTTTTTGATAAGAAAGCTTCTTGATAAAACAAATTTATACCTACAATTCATCGTTTTATATGGAAAACTTAAATCATCTTCATGGCATCTAAGCGATCTAACAAAATATTAGGAAAACGAAGAAGATATACCTGTAGCGAGGAAAACCAAAGA
>JXCR01138246.1:25102-38860 GCA_002079205.1 Phalaenopsis hybrid cultivar
ATAGGTTCTTCAAAAGACTATTTTTTTATTATCTGCATCATTATTTTCATAATTTGTAGTTGTATCATATTTCCTAACATCATAGCAGTAGGAGTTGACCCGACTAGCATATTTTATGCTCTAATTATACTACCATCAACAGGTTTAACATTCTCAAGATTTTGCACTACTCCATCTGGCTATGCTGATTGATCATTAGATCATTCAAGCAATTTTTAAGATGTATTATTTGCAATTTGTTAAAGGATAAATACATATCAACATAATTGTATTGATGCATTTTGTATCATGTAAAATCGTGCAATGCAGAGTTTTGAGTGTCTCGCCACTCACTTCGACAAAATACACCCACTTATGCTCTGTAGTAATTATATCATATTTCATTTTCTTTTCGATGAAAACTAAATCCAATTAAGCTTCTTTATTTATTCCTCGGGAATTCATATCACTTTTTCACACCATATGATGACCCCCTCCACCAGCAAACATCGGATGAATTAAAACGGATGTGATTTGGCTTACTGGAAATACCTCTAACATCAATTCTTGTATCCTAATCATGAGGATAGAGTGATGGATTCACTCAGTCACATGAATTTATCTGAAATAATGTAATACACTACTTAAATTTACAAATTCAGTGCACTCTAATCTTTCAAATTAAGTGGAAGCAATTCAAATAATGCCATTCAAATATCTACAGAGCAAACCTAATATACTCTAAAATTTTTAATAAAAAATGTAAACTTCATCTGTTCACTTACCTCAAAATTCTTTTATTTTATATTAATTGTAGAATAAAATATGATCACAAAATAAATTTAATCCTACTCCGTCTCAATCTTTTCTTTTATTATTGATGTAAAAATAGTTATAGCAATTTAATGAGTCATAAGACTCAACAAGAAAAATAAATATAATACAAAACTCAAAAATTGAAGAAAAATAGACATGCATTTTAATTATGAATAGACACAATCATATTATAAGTACATGTGAATATATAAAATTTATACTAGGTGATAGCAGTATAATTATATAGACAATTTTAATGGATCAAATTCCTCTTGTTTATTTATTTATTGTCTTTTATTTTATTTTAGCTTTAGAATGTGTTATGTACAATTATCTTGATTATTAGTCATCATAATTTCAGGCCAAATATTATATTAATTATTGAATAGAGCTTATGTGAAACCGAATATTATCATTATTGAACTATATTGACGACTCTTTTGCCTCTATAGGAGATCCTCTTGCCCTATTGGGACCTTTTTGCCCCACGTGTACAAATTTTATAAACATACCATTGTTAATTTATCTCCTAATAAGATTGAATTTCCTATGTTTCAAATATTTTTATATTTGAACATTTAAATAAACTTGTTCTTTTTAAAATATGTTAAATAATAGTATATGCAAATAAACAACATATATATGCTCATATATGTATATATAAAAATAAATACAAATAAATAAATAAATAAATAAATATATATATATANTATACAGAAATGTTGTATGAGAGGGTCTAAAAGAAAGCCCAATTCATACAATACAACACACACAAACCAGGTAAAAAAAAACATAAATGTAAAAACCAAAAAGCCACAAAAGGGCATAAAAAGTGCTAGGGACGTTCCACTTTAGTCCTCTTGCCTCTAGTTCTCGGAAGTGAGCCGACTAACAAATTAGTAAGGTGAGTACCATTGTCCGTAGTAACCAAAGTATCATCCATCAGATTCTTGAGCTTAAGTAGATCTTCATTCTTTTTCTTTCTCCTAGATGTGTAGACCTGTCATTCCTTATCCGATGATTGACTTATCTGATCAATAGATTCTAAAGGTGGTCGAACAGGCGTAGGTCGTTGCACGTCTTGAATCCCACGAGCTTGAGTAATGTTAACATTTTTCTGGACCTGATGAGGCGGTAGTGAAGCAGTAGAAATATTTCCACTTGTATTATCAGTGATAGGTTTTAGGACATGTGGGGTATGAAGAAACTCCCTCTCCCCCACAGTAGGAGGTTCTAAAGATGAGGGAGCTACAATTGGGGACTGAATAGTTGTCATATTGCCTGCATGGATAGTGTCGTCGTCCGGGATATCTTTCTGATGATCAATAGTGTCAAAAAGTGGGAGCTAATGAGGAGGAGATGGAATCACAGACTCTAGCGGAACAATTTGCTTTTTTGGTCTGAGTTGGGGGTGCAGATGGTGACATTGAGAATTGGAGTGTCCGAACATACGACAGTTCGAACAATAAAAAATGTTCAATCTCTACCTTCTGCCAATATCCATGGTGTTGTGTGTCTAACCAAATCTCCTCAGAAGTGGGTGAAGTGATGTTTCTTTCAACAAGTACTCTAACTTCAGAAGGACGAGACAGATTAAAAATAGGAATGTCCGTTTTGAGTGACTTCCCACAAGCTGAGGCAATATAGTACGATACTTTTTACGAAAAATGATGAAATTTCAGACCAGGGAGACGAATCCAAACCAGAATGATTGGTGGCTCCTTCTGTGGGTCAAAATCCACAGACCATTTCAAAATCTTCATTGCTCTGTTATCAATCAATATTATTCTTTTAGCAAATAAACGCATGTAATCGTCTTCATTACTAATTTGAATAAGAACGTGTCTCTCATCTAATAGTCCAATTTTCCATTCTCCAACAAAGTGCATTAGTTCAAATTCTTTGCGAATGAGCTCCATTTTGGGATGACCATATAGAAATTTCCCAACCAAATTTAGACGACAGAAGAAAGCAAGTTAAATACCTTCAGCTTTAGTAAAAAGGATGACAGACATGGATGATGGACGATGTAGCTATATATCTAGATGTGTATATATGTATGTTTGCATGCATGGATGATGGACGATGGATGCATGCATGCATGGATAGATGGATGGATGGATGCCTACCTGCTTGTTTGTATGTGTCTGTATGTGCGTATGTATGTTTGTGTGTATGTATGTCTGTATGTATTTGTGTATATATGCCTGTATGTATGTTTGTGTCTGTATGTATGTCTGTTTGTATGTCTGGCTGTATGTATGTATGTCATACTTATATATGTATGTATGCATGTCATACTTATATATGTATGTATGTATGTCTGTATGTATTTCTGTTTGTAGACATGTATGTATGTATGTATGTATGTATGTACATACATACGTATGTAAGTATCATACGCATGTATGTATGTCATACGATGTATGTATGTATATATGTATTTGTGTCTGTCTGTATGTGTGTCTGTCTGTATGTATGCATGTATATATGTATGTTCGTATGTCTGTATGTCTGTATGTATGTCTGTATGTATGTATGTCTGTGTATGTATGTCTGTATGTATGTATGTATGTCTGTGTATGTATGTATGTGTGTGTGTATGTGTGTATGTATGTATGTGTCATGCGCATGTATGTACGTTTTATGTAGGTATGTATGTGTGCATGTGTATATGTGTGTATGTGTGTATGTGTGTGTGTATGTGTGTATGTATGTATGTATTTATGTGTGTGTGTGTGTGTATGTATGTATGTAGGTATGGACTGATCCATTATTTGTTGTGAGAAGTGGAGACTCATAGTTATGTCATGGCTAATTAATTCCATGAAAATCTTTATTGGTCGTTCTTACCTGTTTCTTTCTTTTGCAAGTGCCCTCTCGACTGGCTTTTGCGATACCTACTCGGACTGAGGTAATTTTGGACAACTCTATGAAGCTTCTAATAGGGTATGCGAGGCTAAACAATGACTGAAGACAGTGACCCAATACAACGACAACTTGGTGGCGTTATGGATGGAATGTGACCTTTACTATGACTACACTTGGGACTCTCTCGTAGATCATTCCCTTTTCCATAGGATTTTGGAAAATGATTTTTCCCTCTCGTAGATACAATTAAAATTCTCGACGGCTTCTTTAATTCTATTGCTGGTAAAGGGTATTTATTAGCAGTCGAGCTAACTCTAAAATATGTGTTACACGTTCCTTTGCCTAAGTGTAACCTTTTGTCCATCAGTAAGTTAACATGTGATGTTGATTGCGCAGCTTAATTTTTCCCTGATTTTTGTCTTTCTGGATCGTCGTTCGGGGTGAATAATTAAACTACAAAGGGGTGTTAGGAAACTCAATTTTTTCCAAGAAAATGACTTTAATGACATTAGCACTCAATCTCATAGTTTTAGTTTTTTCCTTTTCACTGTATGCCCAATTATGTTTTTGCATTGTCATTTGGGGCATTCTAGATTTTATTATTTAAAACAATTTACCCTTTGATGTTTATTGATAAAATTATATCTTTTTTTAATTGTGAAATTTATCAATTAGCTAAACATCAACGTGTACCATATCTACCTCATCCTTGCACTTCTTCTTCCCCCTTTTTACTTATTTATAGTGATTTATGAGATCCCTCTCAAACTTCGAGCTATATCAATAAACGGTGGTTTCTTACTCTTATTGATGACCACACTCGGATGACTTGGATCTATGTATTAAAGATAAATCTAAACCCTCAGTCACTTTTAAAAATTTCGACTTCTTCTTTCTAGCCCAATTTAAAGGAATTATTCATATCCTTTAGACGGACAATGGTTGTGATTGCTTTTACTCTATATTACGAGAATTTTTGGTTAGAGAAGGGCATCCTCCACTTTATTTCTTGTGCGAATACCTCTTAAAAAAATGGGGTGGTTGAGCAGAAAAAATAGACACCTTCTCGAAGTTGTTTTTTCCATTTTGTTTCAAACAAATGTTCCCAAGCGTTTTGGGAATGATGTTTTTCTTACCGCTACCTGCCTTATAAATAGAGTTCTCATAAAAATTTACAACTTTCAAACCCCATTATCCGTTTTGATGTCATGTTTTTTTCCTCGTTAAATCCCGATATCCTTGGGTGCATGACTTTTGTTTGAAGCACAGCTCCGACATGTAGTAAACATGATCTCCTTTTAATTAAATGTATCTTTCTCGACCATTTTGCCACTCAAAAAAGTTATTGGTGTTTTGATCCTACCACCGATGTTAGCGCCGACGTTTCATTTTTTGAAAATGCCCCATTCTTTCTTAACACTGCCTCAACTGAGAGGGAGCTTGATTTTTTGGACACTATTACTTTTTCTGACTCCGGTGAACATTTCTCCTACTTCTACGAACACTGTTCCCGATGCACCTGCATCACCGCTGGATTCACCCCCAGCTGAGCCAACTCCATCACCCTCACCTCTCCGTGTCTATACTCACCGTACAAAACCCTTTGTTGAGACTCATCCCAATGCCCCTACCATTGAGCCCACTGCCCGATTGCACGTCTTAGAGTCCGCTCCTGCCGACGAACCCGTTACGATGCTCTCTCCACCTATGGGGTCACTTCTAATTTGAGTGAAGATTTGCAATTCCCCATTGAGTTACGCAAACCGGTATGATCATGCGCTCTTTAACCCTTTTATCCCATGACAAAATATGTTTCGTTTCATAGCCTATCTTTGTCCTAGAAAGCATTTGCCAAATCCTTAACGGATTGTTGTCTCTCATCCACTATTGAGGTTGTTTTGGTTGACCTTTCCTGGAAGGCGTCTATTATGGAAGAGATGATTACTCTTCAGTGCAACCATACTTCGGACGTGATTGATTTCTCCCGGGAAAGAAAGTAGTGGGTTGTCAATGAATTTTCAACACTAAAGTTAACTCTAATGGCTCCTTTGAACGTAACAATGTGTTGTTGGTTGTTAATATTCACAAACTTAAGGGTTGATTAGGAAGAGACGCTTGCTCCGATTGCTAAACTAAATGTTGTTTGGGTCTTGTTATCCCTTGACGTGAGCTGGACATCAAGAATGATTTTCTTAACGAAAATCTCATTGACGAGGTTTATGTGTCTCTCCTACCGAGATTTGGCTCGACTTCTTCCCATGGACAAGTGTGTCGATTGTTGAAATCCCTCTATGGATTAAAACAATCTCCACAAGTCTGATTTGGCAAGTTTGCACAAGTTGTGGTGGGTCATGATTTCTCTCAGGTCCAATCAGATCATACGATGTTTTCTTGCCGTTCGTCCGCTGATTGTATTGCCATCTTCATCATGCTCACTGGTAACGATATGTCGACCTTGGAGTCTCTCAAGGATATCCTTGTCTCGTTTTTTTAGATGAAAGATTGAGTGCTCTCCTATATTTCTTAAGCATGTAAGTAACTTGATCCTCTCAGGGCATTTACATTTTGCTTGCGCAAATATGTGACGGATTTATTGATCGATTCTATTACTTCTTTGTAAATTGGTAGTATAAGTTCCCAATGCCATTCCGATGAACAAAACACACTACCAATGCCTCGTGGGTAAGCTCATTTACCTTGATCGTACACTCTCGAACATTTGTCACCCCGTTAGTGTCGTAAGTCAGTTTATGCTTGACCCCTATGAGCAACATCTTATCGTTGTCCATTAGATCCTCCACTACCTAAAATGCACACTGGGCTCTGGTTTGCTGTTTGCTCGTCACTCCTTTCGTTTCGTTGCAATTTATACAAATGTTGATTGGGTTGGGTCCCTCCACACTTAAGGATCTGCCTCAGATTATTACTCTTTCGTGTGGGGAAAACTTAGCACTTGGAAAAGTAAAAAGGTAGTCTGTTGTTGCCCGTAGTACTGCTGAAGCCTAGTTTCGCTGACTTTGAGTGTGTGTGAAGCCCTCTGATTGCGTATCATGCTTCACGAGTTATATATGACTGTTGTCGTTCCTCTGCTGCTTTTTTTTTCTGACAATAAAGCAGCTAATAACATTGCTCATATTCCGGTCCAACATAATCGTATAAACATGTGAAAATTGATCGTCACTTTATTAAGGAGAAACTTGATTCTGAGAAGATTTGTGTTCCATTTGTTCTATCTGCTGGTCAACTGGCAGATATTCTCATGAAGTCCTTTCTTTGCCCGTTTTTTGATGAGTTCAAGTTTGAATTTAACATGATTGACATCTATGCTTCAACTTGAGGGAAAGTGTTAGTAACTATATTAGGATTTTATTTATTTCCTGTTATTTCTTATTTATTTTGTGTTATTTCCTATTTATGCATTTTTTTTTGTTTTCTGCTAATTATAGGAGTTTTTGTTTTTAGTTTATTTAATTTGATTCTTGTCAACTTAGAGATATGGGTGTTATTTCTTTCCCTAGTTAGCATTCTAATAAGTTATATTTAAGCCAACATTTCATATCTCAATAAAAACATTATGCTTAGTTCTCCAAACAATACTCATTCAAGCCTATGATTCTACCACTTCAATTAAACAATCAATTTGTTAGAGGAAAATATTAAAACCCAAATTTAGAATAAAAAAAATAAAAAATCTTACTTTACCCACTTTCTTCCTTAACTTCTCTCCTTTTCCTTCTCTTCTTCTTTATCTCGTCTTTTTCTCCTTCACTATTTCCTTTCTCTGATTTTACCTTCAGGCACTCTCTGCCATTGGTTCCCCCTCTTTTCGGCTCCTAAAGGCTCAAGGAAAGGAAATGAGAAATACGGGAAAGATAAAGGCCGCTAAGTGCTTAATTTTATAAACCTATTATATTACTGTAATTACGTAGCAAATCTTCTGTAGCCATCCCAGTCGGTTACCAAATCCGCCGATTTGAATCAATGACGTATTGCCCTGCAGATTAGCAAACAAGATTTGTTAATTGAGTAGCAGCGGTAAGCAACTAAAACCGGATTTGTAAGGAACAAATTTGTTAAATTTCGTTTTAAAACTACAATTCTTTTGAGAATGTCCATGATTCTCAGAGATTAACGAGGAAATCGTACCCTCATCTTAAAAATAAGGTTCCAAGTTACCTTTTATTATTGTTGTTCTGTTCATTTTGTAATTGTTTAATTGACGACATTTTGTGCATATTATAAAATAATTGGCCATGATCTAGGATTGTACCAGGACCAGAGCCGTTAGTGATTACGTTACATGATACTCCAAGAAACACTATGCCTCAAGGTTCCACTAAAGCTTACGTAAGAAAACTGAGTGCAAGATATATCTTATCCATTTAGTTTCATGTCCAATATTCATGACACTTGATTGGACTTCTCAGATGAGAGTTCCATTTTGAAGATGTTGTCATCATGATTAATGTCTTACGTTTAATTTGCTTATTCAATATTTTTTTTGTTATTATCTGTTTCATCAATGTTGATCTGTGTCAAATTCTTCACTGTAATTGTTGCATTTATGCTACCAGTTAATTTTTAATTTCTGGATTCTCTGGCATTGCATCTTTTCTTGGAGATATTTGATTTTCATAATGATACTGTTTTTTTCCCTGTAAAATTTGAACTCTTTCTGGTTTCCTTTGATATTCATCGTTACATAACAAACTTGTTCTTTAGTTTATGATTTGATTTTTTGACATCTACCTTATGCTCATTTTTTTATATTGGGTTCATGTCTTTTTTTATCTCTTTCTCTTGAAATTATTTTCCTCTGTACTTGACACAATTTTTTGACTTTAAGTTTCATGCACAATCTCTTACTCATGGGACTTTCAAAGGTTATAATTTTTCAGTTTTATCTGTAATATTTATATGGAAATCCTGTATTTAATTAGGTTAAAGTGCATGTAGCTCAAGCTAGGAAAGCACAGAAGACATGGGCAAATAGTAGCTTCAAGCAAAGGCGTCAGTTTTTACGAATTCTTCTGAAGTACATAATTGAACATCAAGCGCTCATATGCGAGTATGACCACTTATTCTTGTTTCTTTATAGCTGAATAACTAATTCATTGGTTTTTGCTGAGATATCAGCACTGACTTCATGGCCTAACCTATGAAACCTATTTTTGATGGTTAGAACAACTCAAGAAACAATTCCTGTTCTTTTCATTATGCTGACATTCTTATGTTACTTGCTGGAAATGTGTTTGAGATGCAGTAGTATTCATTGTTGATTTTTATGTATTCAATGTGTGGCATGAATTATTTGGGATGTCTCATCTTCTTGTCAGTGCCAATATTGTTATATTGAAAGTACCATCATTTTGATCACTAACTGTTTTTGTTACACAGGGTCTCTTCTCGAGATACTGGAAAGACAATGGTAGATGCGTCCTTGGGAGAAATAATGACAACATGTGAAAAGATAACATGGCTTTTGGCGGAGGGTGAGAGATGGCTGAAGCCTGAATTCAGGTTAAATATGCAAATTGATTTTTCCTGGAAGTGCAAAATAGGATAAATTTCTGATGTTATTATTGGTGATTTGGTTTAACTGTGTGCAATTGGTGTGTCCTATTAGTAAGCTGATATTGATAATTCATGTTTTTCATTTGAATGATCATAAAAGTTTTTAATCAAATTATAACCGAGCAATATTAAATTAAAATCCCATTAATTTTATCTCTCGTAGTCAATTGCTTACAAAGAACCAAGTTCTGCGCGATCTTCCAATTCTTATGCTCTTGGCTACTGTAAACCTTCCATAACTCGTGAATGTTTGTTAAATTTTATCTCTCTTAAGCTAATTGTTGTTTTCTTAACCACTCTAGTTTCATATCTTATTCTTTACATTAAAATGCTAATGCAGATATGTAGTAGCTTTATGAATTAAGCTATCACTTGTTTTCAAAGCTGCTTCATTTTCATATCTGACTCTTGTATGAAAATGCTATTATAAGTGGTTAATAACTGTTGAGCAATTTGCCCCACTAAGACCAGTTTGCATGATTCATCATTATCATCAAGTGACTCTTGAATAATTATTGGTTTCCCAATGGAATTAAAATAGTGTGTAATATTGATTGGAAATCCAGTGTTTTTTATTTCTCGCTTATAGGAAACCAAAATGACAACTACATACCAAATCACATGCTCTTTGGTCAGCATGAAACTACTGTCTGAAAAGTTTCCACTTGTGAATGATTGTTATCTTCAATCCTCCATAGATGATATCTTTTTCTTAGACAACTTTTTTCATCTGACTAATTTTTTTTTTATTAAAATGTCAATTTAGGTGGTTAATGATTTCACAATAGGGAGCAATTTTCCTGATCGGGAGAAGTTTGTAAGAGTCATCATTATTGCCATTTGTTATATCTTTACTGTTTTGGGGATTGGCTATTATCCATTCTTTCATGTTGATTACTATGTAAAGCACTCTCTTTTTCACTCAAGTTTTTTGTTTTCACTACATGCCATGTTACGATTGATTCAACCCTTTGTTACTTCTTAGTCCTTCCGTTTTAATTTTATCTACTTACATTTTTGATTTATATAATTTACCCTAAACCATCTATCTTTTACTCTGATTGATTTTAGTAAATGCTACTCCTAACATCCCAATCTTAAAATCCTTTCGCACTATAAACTATAATTTATCTTACATTTACCGTAAAATTCTCATTTTTACTAGACGTAATTTGGGTTTCGATGAATTTATTGTTCTCCAAACTCAATAATCATGCTTGTTATGGCTTTATAGATTTTTTTAAGTCATTAATCCCTAACCTCAAGTAATTTGAATTTTGTAGTGAGAGATCTTCTACCCAAGTTATTTAATTCACACAAGGCTTTCAATCCTACCGAAGGCAAGAATTCTACTAAGGATGATGATCAGCAATTTCTTTTTAATATTAAGCTTAATTTTATAACCAAAAAATGTTTTAAGTATGAAAAAGAAAAAATGCATAAGATAGTAAAGAAAATATGAAGGCTGAATCTTTCAGATGAAGGAAACTAAAAAAAAAATACTTATTTGGAACAGTTTGTTTGAATCGTGTTGAATATAGGAGAGTTAGGGTGCGTTTGAGACAGCTTATTTAGAGCGGTGGCATTTTCAAAACGCCATCACCTGTTTGGAAAAACCAGTCACACAACTTCTGCTAGAACTCCGTTTTGATTTTTGTATTATACGAGAATCGCGAGGTCCTACCCGCGATCCGTGTTTAATGCTGTCGAAAGACCCCTGATGCTCCTCCCGTCTCCTCTGCCTTAATTTCGCTCGTCTGTCGATCCCGTGCGCCCGTCTCCTCGTCGGTATCACAATTTCAGAACACCACTCATGCTTCTACTGCTTCCATTTCTACAGTATCCCGGTCAGAAAGTTTTGCGTTGGGTTTTGGAGTGTCAGAATCGGGCAGCATGGGCCGTGATATGCTGCTACATTTTAAAATCAACATTATAATTTTTTTCCTTATTGTTTTAATATGTTATATTTTCTTCTTGTTTGGGTATCATTATAGTACATATTAGTGAGTTAAGTTGCATTTCCTGTTAAGGTAACTGTGTTTTTGTGATGTGTTATGAAATGTTTAAGTGATATAAATATTTTGTATTTTAATGTTTTAATAGTTCAACTTTAATTTTAAGAATATTTTGTATTTTCTTGTTCATCAATCTTCACATTTATGTCCTCTTTTTTATTGCATTAAGAATGTGGGTAAATTTGTAAAAAATATTTGCAAATAAGTTGTTTACAGAACACACGAACCAAACAGCTAAACAACTTATCAAGAACAGGGGCAGATTGGTCATTTATCCAGAATCAGCTGTTTGCAAAATGCACTAACCAAATAGACAGACAGCTCATCCGGATAAGCTGTTTATCATCAGATTATCAGGATAAGTAGCTTATCAGGATAAACTGGATAAACAACTTATCAGGATAAGCTGAATAAGTTGCAGCTGACCCAAATAGACCCTTAATTTAATTTTTTTTCTTTTTTTGTTTCAACTAGCGAACAAGATTTAGGCCTCTGATACCCTAAATTTTCAATGCTTTGAAAGCTTCCATCTAAAGAGTGAAGTTGCTATGACTGGTCATCAATGCCTGTACTAGTTGGAGTGAGATGGAGTGCTTCAATGGTAAGAATGCTATTATTAATGTTCTTAATGCTATTATTAATGTTCTTACTTGTAGATGTTGTAGTGTTCATATTTGTGGGGTTATAAGGGGTAATTAAAGGCATGCAAAATAAGCATTGATTTCATACGATATCTAAAACGTATTTCAATTTTTTAGCGTATTGTCTCCTCCCAAAAGAGCCCTTAAGAGATGTGGGAAGCCCAGAATTTAAATATTTCTTTTCGGCCCTACACCTAGCCGATGTTGGACTATTTGTCCGTGACATTCTCCTTCACCCAATCACGTGACGCCCTCGTCACGAATCGGCTCTACTGAGGGTCCCACTGGACCATGGAGAGTTTACACACATAGCAGACAGTAATCTGCTTTGATACCACTTGTGACCCCCCAAAAGAGCCCTTGTGGGTGGTGAGCAGCCTAGGACTTAAATACTGCTTTTCGGCCCTACAGCTAGTCAATGTGGGACTATTTGTCTGTGACATTCTCCTCCACCCAATCACGTGACGCCCTCGTCACAAATCGACTCCACTTAGGGACCCACTGGACCATGGAGTGTCCACACACCTGATAGGCAGTAATCTGCTCTGATACCTCTTGTCATCTCCCAAAAGAGCCCTTAAGAGAGGTGGACAACCCAGAATTTAAATACTGCTTTTCGGCCCTTCACCTAGCCGATGTGGGACTATTTGTCCGTGACAGTATGTTTGCTTTAATGAAGCTGGAGCAACATACATAGTGGTATAAAGTAAAATTTGAACAACTATTTGTGCCCCTTAAGCCTGCAAGTTTGATTTCCTCAATTTAGAATTAGCATAGAAACATTCAAAGTAATTATGCTTAAGATTTTGTTGGTGCGAAAGTAAGGGATGTCTTCAAGGTCATCTTCTGCGAAACATTCCATCCCTCTTTTGCAAGCATATTAGCTTCAAATTCAACAAAAGTTTGACTGCACATGGCCTAGTTAGATGAGCCATAACAACTTCACTTGAAATAATTTACTAAATATGTAACTTAGGGAATATAGAATTATTTGACTGAAACAATATATTTAGTCGAGGATATGCGATCCAAATAGGCGTCCTAAGTGGTTTTTTATAAAAGTCAAAATGACGAGATAATTTTGGCATTTGCATAAAAAATTCACTGACATAGTAGGATCATCAATAAGAGTTTGGTGTTATCCGCTTAAAATAGCTATACGATGATATGGAAATTTAATAAACCCAATGGAGATGTCATTAAGTAAAAATTTTACATGAATTTATGAATATTCTCTGGGATAGGTCGACTCTATCGCTATGTATGCTGCGATCTTTCCCTCAATCCCGTCGTTCACTTCTCTGTGGAAACTTTGACTCTCGGATCGCGACTAGGGTACACCTGATCTTATCTTTGCTTCCCAGAGCTAAGTGCTCTGATACCAATTTGATAGGAACTCGACCAGTTTTTCTCAGAAATTAGGGCAAACAAATACTTGACAGAGGTAGACTTAAAAAGACTTGGGCATATTGTATAAAAAATAATCTCAATATATTGGAATTAAATGAAAATATTGCACTCAATCGAACACAATGAAGGAAAAGATATCATGCAGTCAACCCCACTCAGTGGGATAAAGGCTCGTTTTTGCTTTATGTCAATTTGTCCAATATAGTTTAATCTACAACATTGTTGACCTCATTTTTGTGAGGTCTTAGTCTCCTACTCCCAGAACCCATGATCTAGCCTTAGAAGTTCCTGGTTGACCATCCTAGCGGACTAGTAATGGAGCCCACCTCCCATAGAACTTCAAACCGCTTCTTCACTCATTTTTGTGAAAACTCGCGCGAACAGTCCCAAGCACTCAACTTCTAGTTGCAAGGGCTAAGGACCAACATGCAGAGGGTCTGAAAATGAGTTCC
>JXCR01138246.1:44287-63644 GCA_002079205.1 Phalaenopsis hybrid cultivar
TAAAATAAACCCTATTTAATCTTTGTATTAAATAGGGGAATTTGTCGGTCATATATAAAAGGTTCGCAGACCAAATGGATGTCACAAATCTCTTAGTTTGCAGGATTGGGTCTATCGCCGAGGTCTATACTTATCTTTCGGGAGGGTGTAGTATTCGCGGTATCAGACACGATTATGCAAACTATTGGACGAATGAGATCCACTTGGTCTCATTTTTCAAAAATTAAAACATACTACTTTCAAAACTCAAACTATTTATCTATTATATTAAATTAAATTTCAAAAATTATTTTCATATTTCATATTTTCAAATCTATCGAAAAAGTTGACCGACAAACATATAAAAAATCACACAGTGAAATGTTTGTAAATCTCTTGAGATCTATGTTTGTATAAAATTTTGTCAAATAAAACAAAACATTACAAAAAAAAAAAAAAACCAAGGAAATTTCAAGTAGGTTAATAGTAGCCTACCTAGAGTCGGATAATTTTCGCAATTGGCTTGACAGACAAAATCAACTCTAAGGCATCCAAATCTCACTTTTTCTCTCTAAAAAAAATCATTTTCCCCCTCATT
This sequence comes from Phalaenopsis hybrid cultivar, assembly GCA_002079205.1. NCBI lineage: Eukaryota > Viridiplantae > Streptophyta > Magnoliopsida > Asparagales > Orchidaceae > Phalaenopsis > Phalaenopsis hybrid cultivar. The sequence goes on from JXCR01138246.1 coordinate 44,865, forward strand.
CTCTCTCTACACGTCTCTGTTTATGAAAACACATGTGGAAATAAAAAAGAATCAAAGCATATGCTAGTGAATTAAGATGTTTATATAAGTTATTATTTTTTATATATTTAATAAAATGATATAAATGCAATTGGTTGAACTTTTTTCAACTTAATTTGTTATTTTCAACTTAATTTTTTGTTATCCCTGATTAGTATATTTTGAGTATCTTTTGTAATAACATTTTTTTAAACGATTTGAATCATGAGCTAATGAGTCGAGTTGGGGCTAACTTGAGCTTATACTTATTAGCTTATCAAGCTCAACCCACAAGTCACATATCAAGCCGAGGTTGAGCCGGCTCAAGAGTTAACTTGGTTCAATTACATCCCTAAGATGAAACAATAATTGAAGAAGATTTTGAATATTATGTTGAGATAGGATCTGAGGATAATAAAGTTATTATATATGTTGATTTTTTTGAAGATGATGAACCACTTTGGATTATTTTCCTCGTGACATTTAAGTTTCAAGTGAGTACTTCAAATCTCATTTTGATTTTTTGTTTTATGTTAATATTTTAAATTACGATTTAAGATTTATGTTTTTATAATGACGAAATGAATGTGCATACTAATAGTTTATCTTATGTAGGAGTTTTTTTATTTTTTTTAATTTTGTAGTTTATGTGTCATTTGTCTTGAGGTTGAAGTCTCGCCTTGCAATTTCACTTTTTGAAACATTGTCTTGCTTAATAGTCATAAAATGCCATGTAATTTATTATTATAATGTATTTGTTAGCATTTTGACTCGAGCGTTTCTTTGACTTTAACCCATGCCATAATTAGTTCATAACCTTTTATCTTTTGCCAAAATATTGAACCTACTTCATAATGGAAATGTTATTATGTGATAGTCTATTTGGTACAACTCAGAACTCATCCATTTGATCAAGCCAATCTAGGAATTTAAAAGAGTTATGGGCACCATCAAAGGTGGATGTCTCCTCTTTGACTTTTTACTGGGATCATTGAAGTCCTCAACATTCCTTTGGGGGGCTTCATCTCTAAGCACATTCATCTTTGCTAAGAGAGCTTTATGCGAATGGTTTTCTCTCAAGGGCTTATTTTTAGATGTGTTTTAAAGTCATGTTTGAAGCCTAAAATTTATTTGATTAAACTGGGTTATCGTAGTATCTAAAATTATTTGCATTTATCACCATGTTTATCTATGATAATTTGCATGTGTTCTAACCTAGTTTCACGATCACTTGACTTACCACTAAATTCCTTTACCACATTGGTCAAGCCTTTAAATTGCTTCAATGATGCTGATCTTGGTGGCTTGCTGTTATCCGCTTTTAAGGTGTACTAATAATGCAAAGTTTGCAAGCAATTAATTTTCCAATTAAATTTAAATAGAGTGGTGGATGCTTATTGATTTGCAATGAGATCAAACATAAACCACATGATTTTCCAAACGTGTATTGTTGGCCAATACACAATAGTAAGCAAAAAAAAATTAAATTTGCATTGAAGGTGGCTAAGCTTTGTAAAATCATCTAGGCTTGCAGTTGGCATAAGTTGCACATAATAGTGATGATAAATTTGAAAGATGAAAGCTATCGGTTTCTTAATAGTGGAAATAACAACTCATATCAGGCTTAAATAATATAATTTGTAATTGTAGGTTGGGGAAAATGGCAAGCTAATTATTTATCCAACTATTGGACCTAGAAAATTGAATTCATGAAATTGACATTTAAAATTTAGGATCTACCATTCTAATATGAAGACATGGATCATTTAAAGGAAATGAACATACAAAATGAGGAGCTACCAAATTACAAATTGAAAAGCTCAAGTAAACAAATCTCCAAAGTTTTGGCCTCATTTACCTATGGTTTACGCTGTTCGGGGTGGAAAAGCTGAAGTATTGCTGGAGTTTAATCAAACAACAATGGAAACGAACATTATTAACAACTTCAAATAGGAAATTATAACAAATAAATAAAAATCTGAAATTGAAAGAATTGCATCACACGACACGAGATAGGGCGGATCCAATTGTGGAGGGGTGTTGGCTAGGTGGGTTTTAAAGTGCGGAGGCAACAAGAGGGTGACAGTGGATTGCAGGAATAGAAAAAGTATGGCTGTCCTGGGCAGTGGAAGCGAGGAAAGGTGGATGGACTGCGGGAAAACAATAGAGTATTGCAGTTTAGGGGCGGCGATAACAAGGGAGGATGAAGATAGTAGCAATGGGGGGATGATGTGGATTGCAGAACAACAAAAGTGTGGCTGTCCGAGGCGGTGGTAGCAAGGATGAGCCGTTGGATTGCGGGAAATTGCTGAAAAATAGTAAAGAGTTGCTGTTTTGGGCAGTGGCGAAGAAGGGAGGGAAGTAATGAGGGAAGAATTGGGAAGGGTAAAGGAAGGATAATCACCACCTCGAGAGTGAGATACAATCGGAGCACCATTTGAACTCTTGGATAGAGCCCTAAAGGAAAAAGTGAGATGCCGACAGTTGTCTCAATATAAACATATGAAAAACTCTAACCTTGGTCACCAACGACAACACATAAGTAGACCTAGGATAACTTGGAGTGGCCCCACCCTTTTGGGGGCACTCCCAAAGGATCAAATGACCTACTGATCCCCAGGGATTCTAGACTGCTTCGGTCCAGGACGCTCTATGGAGGCCCATTTGTGTCAATGACAGAGACACCCGCGTTAGTCTATCGGGGTTGAGGGAGCTTTGACTTCTCATGTTGAAGCTTTTATCTACTCATAGTATTAAGTCAGGTAGACCATAATGAATGTAGCAGAAATATTGTAATCTCTAAGTATACCAATCCTATATGTGTTGTCATTCAGCTTCTTGAGGATCCTGAAAAGTTCATCTGCTCTAGGCTTGAGTTTCTTAAAAAATCTTCATTGGAAATCTCTATCTCTTCAGCCTAATTCACACTAGATCTTTCTCCTAATAGTTTCATTCTTTCTGGTTTTATTAGCTTGAGCAAGGTACTTGTGGTTTTACTCGGTGATCTCTTTCCCAACCTCTTCATATAGTGTTTGAATCTCCTGTACTCTCGTCTCAACATTCACACAAATCTCTGAAGTAGGAAGAAGTGGTACCAACTGTGGAGTGAGTAGATTACGCTCATACATATTCTGAAATGGTTATGCCCTGTAGTTTGACTCGTAGATCTATTATGGCCGAATTCAACTTGGGCTAGAATTAGATCTCACTATTTAAAGTTTTTTTTTCTATAAAACACCCTAGGATATTATCCTTTTGACCACCTCCGTCCGAATTCAACTTGGGCTAGAATTAGATCTCACTATTTAAAATTTTTTTTCTATAAAACACCCTAGGAGATTATCCTTTTCACCACCTCCGTCTGGCTATCTTTTTGTGAATGAGTTGCTGAACTAAATTGAAGCATAGCACCAAGCATGCCTCATAAAGTCGTCCAGAAGAGACTAAAAAATTTGACATTTCTGTGAAGTAATTGTTCTTGGTATCTTATGCAGTCTCACTATCTCCCTGAAATACAAGTGAGCTACATATGACGCATCCGTGTCCTATGACAAGGTACAAAATGAGTCATCTTCAAGAACTTTTTAGTCACTATCATTACTTAATCTTTCTTCCACCGTGTCCTAGGAACACCAAGAATGAAATTCATAATAATATCCACCCATTGAGCCTCTGGTACTAATAATGGTTTATAACGCCTGAATTTTGCCCTCTGGTTTTTCCAGATAATAAAGTCTGCACTGCTTGACATGCCTCTCCACATCTCGTGCAAGTCTATGAAAAGAAAGGGTTCTCTCATAACGGCGAGGGTCTTATCTTTTGCCAAAATGACCTGTTATTTCTCCAAATGAGCTGTTAATTCTCCACTATGGCTTTCCTGTATGGACTCTCTCAATAAAAAATTGGGAACAAAACCTGTTCTGGTGGCATCATATCTATGATACTATCTTCTAGGCCTCTGTGGATTTTGATCCCAATACTCCTTGAAATCTTTGTCTGCCTCGTACGACCCCTTCACTGCATCAACTCTAGCCTGGATGGAGGTTATCAGTAAGTAGAGAAAACACAAGGTATTTATTACTCGATTATGACTTTTTGTCGTGTGCTTGACCACAAATTGGAATAATGCCTAGAACTCCATCGAGAAGCATGTCTTCCCATTAGCTTGCTTTGACTATTTAAGAACCTCAAAGCCCATGATCTATGAATAAATTAAACTCACTAGTGAATATGTTGTGACTAATGATTAAGAGCTCTCAAAATAGATTAAAACCTTTTATCATACGTCTAATACTTATCGACTCGTTCAACTTCTCATTGAAGAAATTTATGGGATGCCCTCCCTTGCTCAATAATGCTTCAATCCCCATATTAAAAGCATCATATTCCACCTTGAATAACTGATTGAAATTTGGTAAAGCTAACGCTGGGGACTGAGTCACATTCTCCTTCTGGATTTGAAAGCTGGACTGAGTTGCATCTATGTACTGAAACTTCTATCCTTTCAAGAGCTTTGTCGGGGGAATTGTAATGGTGATGAAGCTCTTAATAAGTCTCCTATAAAAGGATGTCAATCCAAAAAACTATCTTAGCTTATTAAAGGAATATGGGGGTGTCCAACTGACGATAACTCATGACCAAGTCTGACTTCTTTCCACTGATCTTTTTTCTCACCCCTTTGACCATCCTTCACAAATCCCTTAAGTGTGCTCCTACTGATACCTCTAATTGTATATGACTGTCTGAATGGAGGTGGGTGCCTACTCTGCTTCTACTGTATCTCCACCTTCAGTGTTAAGGTCTGAATATCACCCAATGACCAAGAAGGTTGTAGCTAGACAAAATTGCAACTTGAGGGCTTTAGGTCTCGCAAGTACCTGACTATAGTGTACTCCTCCAACCATGTCAACTCACATTTTAGGATAAGCTGCTAAAATTCTGTCGTGAACTCTAACATCATTTCCTTCTGATGTAGGTGGTGGAGCTTCAAGAATATTTCTAGGCAGTAGTTTGGGGCTAGGTATTTCTTCTGCATCTCCTTTTTCTTCTCCCATGTAGTGATCTTATTTTGAACTTTTTCTGTCGCTAGCTTTGCATGTTCTCCCACCATAAAGAGACATTCTTCTTCATCTTTATGGCCACAAGGTTCAGTCCCTTGTCAACGGTCTCTTTTGTGTATTAAAAAATTCTCTTTACTGTCTGCAGCCACTCAATGAAGTCATCTAGATTAATTCTCCTCTCAAAATCATGTAGGATTATTTGTACTCCCATGTCTTTCTATCCTCCAAAAGTCATTCCATCCCTCAACCTTTTCTGATGCTGTCATTCCACCCCTCAGCCTCTTCTAATGCTGAATGTCAAAGAGTCATGACCTATCCTAGAAGGGATTAATATTTTTCTCCCTCCTCGAATCTCGCTATCACGATCGAAAATGACCTCTCATAGGGTCCTTTCCTAAATTTCAACAAGCTGTTGAAGTCAGTGTAGTTGTCGCTACACCTTTTCCTTGATAATTTTCTGAACGACGTCCGACACTTATCTCCTCGGTAGCATGGTTAGGGTTTAGGTTTGGAGGGGGTGAAAAGGGTGTATAGGGGTGGTTTGGATGGGGAAAAACATTTTGGAGGCTGATTTTGGTAACCATAGGATTGGACTAGTTCTGATACCAAATGATATCAAATTTAAATCAAAAAGCAATGGAAAACAAATATTATTACCAACTTTAAATTGAAAATTACAACAAACAAACAAAAATATGAAATTGCAACAAACATGAAACATGACGAGACGTGGTGGAGTCAGGGTGGAGGGGTGTCAGCTATGCGAGTTGGAAAGTGGGGCACAACAAGGTGGTGACATTGGGACTACAGGAACATTTAAAGGATGGTTGTCCTGGGCCGTGACAGCAAGGAAAGGTGACTGGATTGCAGGAAAGCAGCGAGGAATTATGGTTTGGGGGTGGAGGCAACAAGAGAGGATGATGGCAGCAATGAGAGGGGTGTACTGCAGGACAACAAAAGTGTGGGTGTCTGAGGCGGAGATAGCGAAGATAAGCGACTGGACTACGGAAAAAATCTGGAAAAAATTAAATAATTGTTGTTTTGGGTGGCGTCAGCAAGGGAGGGAGACGAAGAGCAATGCGGGAAGGATAATCACCACATCTGGAGCGAGATATGGTTGGAGCACCACTCCTACCCTTGCATACAAAGCTAAAAGGGAAAAGAGAGAGGCCAATGATTGTCCTGATACAAACACACGAAAAAACCTAATCCGAGATACCAACGACAACAAATCAGTAGACCTAGGATAACTAGAGTGGCTCTATCCTTTTGGGCGACACTCCCAAACGACTCAGAGGACCGGCTGACCCTCAGCAATTCTGGACCACTTCGGTCAAGGGCGCTTTGCGGACACCCTTTTACATCAATGATGTAGGCGCTCGCATCATGAAGTGTGACGGACCCATAATTGAAACCCCTCTTTAATTGATTTTCTTCAAATGCTTGAAATTGCTGTAGGAATGGTCCTTTATGTGTTAATAGAAAAGGGGAAGCAGAGTTTTGATAATTAGAGTTATTTGAAGTGGTGTTAGGGTAGGCAAAGCGATACTCAGTCTATTTGGCTGAGAGCATGCAATGGTTTGGGAAAATTTTAGAATTTCTCAAAGGTAATTTTCAGGATGTGAAATAACTGGGAGATGAAAGGATTTTGGATATATAATTGTTCTTAATTCGGGGATAAATTCCACTTGAATTTAGTGGATGAGATTCAAGCAAAACCAAAATTGGGTCTAGGAACCTTAGTTTTGCCAAATGGGTGTATAATGCCAACTTCTCAAAATATTCCAGGGTAGATGGTGGAAATTTTTGGTTTAATGGGAGAAGAGTCTATCAAAGTCAAAGATTGAATTTCACTTGATAACTTCGATGGGAAAAAAAATACATTAGCTGTTTGATTCCAAAGAAAAATTTATCAAATACAAGTTTGGTATGATAAAAAATAAATAACTCCTCACCAAGGCAAGGTCTCAGCCACCAAGCACACGTTCAAAAACATTTGCAAATTTGATTCAAAACCTTATTAAATATTTTTTACAGCAATGCAACTTTCTTTTATATATTTCCTATTGATTTGACATTTGAAATTCAAATTTTCTAAAAAGAGAGAATTGATTTTATGTTTTGAGATTGGTTGTGTTGATTACTGTGAGAGGGAGAGACACTGCCTCTTTTTTCATGGGGAGTGAGATGAGGTGTCTGCTTTGATGATGATGAAAACTTATTGGCTCTCTTTTGTCTGTCTTTTGATTAATCTAAACAAGTCTCTAGACATTATTATTCCTTTGCAAGTCCCTTAATTGGGAACTTGTTGGTTGACTCATTGACATCATATGCTTGTCACCACATTATCGTACATTGCTTTGATAGGCTCAGCTATCTTTGTAAAACATCCTTGTCTTTTTAGGGTTCATTATATTGATCTTTATGATATTTGATCATAAAATCTCTTAAGATCAATAAATAATATGAAGATTCTTTTATGCTCATTAATTGCTTTGGCACACAATTTTTGCCATGGTAGAATTTTTATGTGCATAGCTTCTTTTCTATAAACATTTTGTTTCTTACACTGGGTGTTTCATGATACTATGGGGTATCTAATCATTTATTTGGATATATTATTTTTTATATTCTTCTTTGATATATCTATAGATTAGGTTGTTGCTTGTTGTAAGCTATATATGGTGATTCCTTTGTGAAAATAATTATAATATGAGCTAATGTTAATTTCATAAAAAAAAAAATGAGGCTATAAACGAATGTAATTAAGTAATGAGTCATCCTCTTAGTCAGGCGACCCTATTATTTTAATATCATCGACCTAAATAGATACTAGCATAATTAGTCTTAAAGCCCAAAAAACTGTACTATCAGATACAACGTTTAGTTTTCTCTTTTTTTTTCTCTATTTTATAAGAATGTTGGTGTTGGAAATGCTTGCAGTTTGGTTGCTAGCATGGCGCATGTGGGTAAACAAATGATTCTCTGAATATTGCTTAATGGCGCATGAATCTTCTAATCTTCATACATAATATCCAAACGTGATATGTTACCTACAACAATTCTCACCTCTTAGAAAACTAATCATATGATATGTTTTTTCTGAATTGATTTCAGATCTTCTGGGAGATCAATGCTGCATAAGAGAGGGAAAGTAGAATTTCATCCCCTAGGTGTGATTGGAGCAATTGTTTCTTGGAATTATCCTTTTCACAACATTTTCAATCCAATGCTAGCTGCTGTTTTCTCTGGAAATGCTGTGGTTATAAAGGTATATTACCTGAATATCATGCCTTTGGTTTCATAGATGTTGTGTATGGATGGTTAAGGGTTGGGTTTAGGTTGTGTTTGGCTTTTCTTGCTTCAATCTTTTTGTTCATATTTAAACCAAGAGCCTGGATTTTGGTAGGCTTCTTTTTGGGGCATGCCCCTTGTACAGAATGGGTTTGGATTTGAAAGTTATTTCAAGGAATACAAATTAATTAAATTTTATGATCTTTTTATTTTTTTTTCCCAGTCAAATTAAACATTGCATCGGTAACATATGTAATATAACATGGTCAACTGTTAGTTTATGATATGCCAACCTAGTTGGTAGGCTTTGGGGCATACTAACCCATAATAAATGGTTTAAAAATCATGCTGGACAAGGTTTTCATATCATTAAGTAACAATTGATATGACAACCAGCGGGTTGGCATACTAATCCTTGTTTATGATAAATCCGACAGGGGAAAAAATTAAATTTATTTTAATATAATTTAAATGACATAATAATGAAATAATAACAATGTTTTCTCCAATGTAATGTATGATATTCTATATCAAAGCACTGTACCATTGAATATTTTGAATAATATTTTAGATTAAAATTTTAGGACAATATTGTTTCTCTCTATTTATATAGTTATGCACAATGCTTATAAATATATATAGAGTACTATCACTAAATTTTAACTTCAATAAAGACCAAAAATAGAAGAAATTTGACGAACCTTTCTTTTTATATTCATAAGATATTTAATTTCAATTTGAGGAATATAGATTTTAGTAGCTCTTTTAATCCAAATCTTTTATTTCACCATATGATCAAAATCATACCATCATAAGTTAATTATCACTATAGTGGGGTGGTCCATCAAAGTTTGGTCTGATTCACAGGTTCTTTTGTTCAACCTCCGGTTCCAATAGATTTGGCTGCTTCTCATGCGAAAGTTGCTTTGGAACTATGTCAAACTAGCTGAAAGATTAGTTCATAATTGAGTCAGATCGGCTGGTGCGGCCCTATTTTTAAAACCATGTCCCTATACTTGGGAATTTATTTAAGAGTACTCATACTAAAATTTAGTTGGATGCAAATACCTCAAGCTTGTTTTGGGAATATGCTTTTCGGCACCTTTGACTTCCAAAACCTGGCATATCACTGTTTTAGTTTAGTGGAAACATGCAAAGTATTAGACTGTATGCTTCTTCTGCTCCATGATTTGGAAAACCATTAGCGGCGCACTTTTAGAGCAGATTTATAGTCTCTGATGTAGTAGCCAATGGTTTTCTTTCGAATAACATTAACATATTGCTGCAATCCGACAATTACCAAATTAATTCATGCTCAAACCTTGGAATTTATCTTTTTATTTTCTTGTCATGTTAATGATTTGCATTTCATATAATGTCTCTCAAATTAATGTGAGGGCCATGTTTTGGTTGGGTACAGAAGGAAACGTAGGCTCCATACCTCCAGCTTTCTTCTGTCAAACAACGTACATTCTGGCCAATTCATTTAATATGCATTTTCTTGCCGGGAGCTTTCAAATTATATTACAGTTGTATATCCAAGATGTATTCCTCTTTGTTGTGTATATAAAACTTCTTTTTCTAGTATACATTTTTATTTCTTTTTCTTCTTGAACTAGCAATATTCCATTTGATTTCCGAACTAGCAGAGCTCTGCATGTTAGAATCATCCATCCATAATACAGGTGCTACATTACTAGTTATTATCAAATGTAGCTTGATTTAGTGGAACTCATTGTTTTTTGAGAATATACTCTGTTCATTCTTCTTGGTTGATAACTCGTAAAATGGCTTCCACAAGAAAGCTTGCTTCATATTATCTAATTATATCAAAGATCTAGTTGAGCCACTCATTCAGAGCAAGCTTATAATTGAGTGTTTGGCAATTAGCAGGCAGCTGTATGTTTGTCAACCTTTTTTGTCCTTTTAAATTCAAGCAGAAATTACTTAATTGTGGGCTGAGTCTATGAAGGTGCATAAAAGGTGTTTGTGCTGGGTCGACAAAGATCTATAATTGTGTTGAAAATTATTGTGGTTTCATGTCAGATGCAAATTTAATGGAACCATTTTGAGTATGGTCAAATGCTGTTGGTTAGCAAGATTTCTTTTTTTATTGTTTTCTTTTATTTTAATACTTGCTTGCTCTTATTGAAGCTGATGTTAACAAAGTTTTGTTTTAGTAGCTTACACAAAATAACAATTAGTTCTGATGCAGGATGTCTTAGGACTTAGGGTCTATGTTTCCTAGTGTAGTTAGATAAATTAGTGGATGTAGATTGCAAAAAATGTTTTTGGATTCAGTAGTTTCAAAGATTAATTATTATATAAAGATTCATAGAAATTCTTTTGAGTCATGTTAAAGAAAAATTATGCGGCTTAGTAAAAATTCTCTTTTGGATGTGCAAATCATTTTTCCTTTAAAGATTCAAATTAGTGATCTAGTGTGCGACTTGAAGTATTCTTGGAGATACAATCTACAGTTACTTTCTACTTTTTTCCGGACTATTCTATTGTTATTGCCTGAACTCACAATTATATTTTGTTAGATGCACATTTTTACTTCTTTCATATACCAATTTTAATCCCTTTCATGACTTAAGTGATTCTTAATTTTCTTGACATTAATTTGTATTAAAGTTTTTAGAATTTTTACCTCTATATTGAAATTTTATTTTGTTTTAGTTTTTATTGAATGTATGTAAATTTTGTTTGAAGGCTAATTGCTTACTATCTCGTCAAATTTGTGTGTTTGTGGTATTAGTAGAACACACACACACAGCGTGCATGTGTGTCTGTTATATTATGCTAGAGGTGCATTAAAAATCCTACGCCCGGGAACTGATACTTCACCCCCCAGCTGGGTTAACCTGACTTCATCCTCTCCACTTTAGATTACTCCATGGCAAATAAAGCTTTATCTGCCAAATTTTTGTTGACGCTATCCAACTACTTTTTTCTTAAGAGAATTTGGTACACTAGAAGTGCTTGCCTATGTATAAAATAGAATTAGAGATTGATATTTGAGTAGTTGAACCAGTTGGTTTGAATTGATATTAAAATAAAAATTAGTTTGTTTTTTACTTGAGATCAACACTAAAATAAAATTTAATTGATTCAAGCTAATACAATTAACACTACCGTTGCCGGTCCCAAGCCCGGATGTGAAAAGTGGAGGGTTGCGTTAGGTAGTCAACAGCCAGCGTAAAACTTGTCGTAAAAAAATCATGACATGAATCCTTTTGATCATTGTGTAAGTGCTAAGGCGTCCCCTGGAAGCGACGCGCCTGAATACAGTGAAAAGTGTGCAAGGACTGCTACACCGGCGCCCGGCTGTAGTGTTAAATAAGCAAGGGTTCCCACATTACTGGCGAATGTGGGTAAATAAGTTAGTCCGTGAAACTAATGAAACTAATGTTAGGATAAAATCTTGGAATATAGGTACTCTCAATGGTAAATTAATGAAATTAGTTGATATTATGATTCATGGGAAAATTAATATCTTATGTATTCAAGAAACTAAGTGGATTGGAGAAAAGGCTAAGGAGATTGATAATTTAGCTTTTAAACTTTGGTATTCTGGTAAAAGTCGCAGTAGAAATGGTGTAGGTGTAATTATAGATAAGAGTTTGAAAGATAATGTTGTAAAAATTAATAGAGTTGGAGATAGAATTATTTCCTTAAGATTATCATTGACACTAAGATTTCTAATATTATAAGTGCTTATGCTCCTCAAGTAGGTTTAAATACAGGGTCTAAAGATAAATTTTGGAATGACTTAGAAGAATTAATACAAATGATACCTCTTGAAGAAAGAGTTTTTATTGGAGGAGATTTAAATAGATATGTCAGTAGAGTGGTAGAAGACTTCAGAAATACTAGGTAAAGTTATTTTAGATTTTGCTTTAGCGTATGATTTTGTTATTACTAATACTTCATTCAAGAAAAGAGATGAACATCTTTTTACTTATAAGAGTGGATCTAATAAAACACAAATTGATTATTTTCTTATGAGAAGAAGAGATTCGACATTGTAAAGATTGTAAAGTCATTCCAAATGAAAATTTAAGTACCCAACATTGTTTATTAGTTTTAGATTTTAAGATTAAGAGTTGTAAAAAAGAATACTAAGATTTATCATCGTAGAATTAGATTGAGAAACTTAAAAGACACAAATAAAAATATTTTTATCAGTAAAATTCAGGATTTCAAAATTTGGGATATTCATGAAGAAGCAAATGTTATGTGGGAGAAAGTAACAAACAATATTAAACAAATAGCAAAAGATGTGCTTGGAGAATCAAAAGAAAAAATTTTTATAAATAAAAATAGTTGGTGGCATGTAGCAAAAGATGTTCTTAGAGAATCAAAGGGAAAAATATTTACAAATAAAAATAGTTGGTGGTGGAATAATAAATGTGCAAAGAAAAGTTAAAATGTAAGAAGTTATGTTATAAAAATTGGTTTAAATGTCAAAACTTAGAGAACTAAGAAAAATATCAAACGGTCCTCAGGGAGTCTAAAAGAACAATCTGCGACGCTAAAAATTCTGCTTTTAACGATCTTTATAATAAATTAGATACTAAGGAGGGTGAAAAATATATGTATNTCCAAACTCATTATAAGAAATTTTTGTACCACGTCTTAAGCTACGTTTAATTACTCTCCCCATAATTTTAATATATGGCACATCAACTTGTATCCCGTGTTTGCACTCTTGTGCATGCCCTTTATTCTTGAAAATGGGAATTAAAATACTTTTCCTCCACTCAATCATATTTCTAATTTTTAAAATAATATTAAAATGTTTAATAAATAAAAAAACTCCTAAATTTCCTAAATATTTCCACATATCTATTGAGATATTATAAAGTCCTATTGATTTTCCACCCTTAGTTTTCTTTAAAGCCTCCTCAACTTCTTTTTCACAAACGCGACGATAAAAAAAAAAATTTATTAATGAAATTAAGATCACTAAGGTTAATCCTATTTTCGAAAATATTATTGAGATTATGAAAATATTTCACTCACCTATGTTGAATATCTTCCTCAAAGAAAAACATTTTGATTTTCATCTTTAAAGCAATTTACTTGAACTAAATCTTTACTTTTCTTTTATCTTTATTTGGCTAGATTATACACATATCTTTCACCCATTTTAGTATTAAATATATTATAAAGATCACTAAAAGTAAAATTTTCAACATCACAAATCATTCACATAGACTCCCAAGGGGTCACTTTATATTTTTCCCAGTTCTCTAAGTTTTTACATTTAAACCAATTTTTATAATAAAACTTCTTATATTTTATTTTTTTTTGGCATATTATTATTCCACCACTAACTATTTTTATTTATATACATATACTTTTCCTTTTGATTCTCGAAGTACAACTTATGCCACTAATTTAATAGTGTTTGTTATTTTATCCAACATATAACAAGTTCTTCATGAACATCCCAAATCTCAAGATCTTGAAGTTTACTTATAAAAAAAATTTATTTATGTCTTTCAGGTGCCCTAATCTAATTACATGACAATATTTCATTATATTTTTTTATCTTCTAACATCTCGTCTAAAAATCCAGAACTAATAATCGATGTTGAGCACTTAGATTTTCACTTGTAACGACCTTACAATATTTACATTTTCGACAATACAAGAAAAAAATCAATTTGTATTTTTTTAGATCCATTCTTATAAGCAATAATATGCTCATTTATTCTCTTAAATAAAGTATTAGCAATAACAAAATCATAAGTCAAAGAAAAATCTAATATAATTCTACCTTCTTCATTAATCACTCAAAAACTATAGTCACCATAAATATTACTAAAATCTTTTACCACTCTAACAATATGTTCATTTAATCCTCCTCCAATAAAAATTCAAGAGGTATCATTTGTATTAAATCTTCTAGGTCCTTTCAAAATTTTCAATTTAACCTATAGCTATTAAATCTTCTAGGTCATTTAAATCATCTCAGCAAATAATTATCACTTTTAATGAAAAATTATGAATAAATATATTGTTAATGAAAATTACATTTGCTTAAATTATTAGCATCCTACAAGTGATCACTCTCAATTAAAGCTTGAACTAGATATTAATATTAATAAATGATATTGAAAAGATTTTGAAATTAGAGTGATGACTAAGCTTTTGCTTGAGCTAAATAAGAAAATAAATGAAAGAGCACAAAAAATGCATTAATCGAATCAGCTTGGTTCATTTATAGCCGTAAATTCCACACCTCACTCTAATCACCCTATGGCTACGTGATACTTCAAAAATGCATATCGTTATTAATTTCAGTGTACCCACGATGCATAATTTTTTTTCTTAATGCAATCTAAATTAGTTACAATGCCCAATCATATTCCTTCTCAAATTTTAAAAATTGCACTTATGAATAGCAGGAATGCCAGATAAATACAAAATAATATGACAATGTAGTGTTCAAACTTCTTCAAAAAGATATAATACTAGTAAAAATAAGAACTTACAACAGTCACGGATTTTACAAGCTTCACAATCTGCGCAACAAAAGTTGAATATATGTCACGGTGAACATAAAACCTCTCAGCACCAGCGCAGTTTTGACCACTAGATTGGAGTGCACCTCTTACTGCAATTTGTACAACCTAGAAAGGAAGTGGTTATAAGACCACATCACAATAGCATGGAAGCATGCTCTGTTTTGGGAATGGAGGCCATTCATTTCTCCTATATTAGATTTTGAAAAAGAAAACTCCATACATGAGGTACATCAGCATCTTCACACACAATAAACGCATCCTTGCCACCAAGCTCGAGCGTAACTGGAATCAATGTCTCTGAAGCCTTTTGCATGATCTGAGAAGAGATGTTACAGTGAGTCGCACGACAGTATCATTGCATATATCAAAGAAATCTATGCAATCTAAAACAATATAATACAAATACCAAATATATATANTGTAACGGGAATCAATGTCTCTGAAGCCTTTTGCATGATCTGAAAACAGATGTTACAGTGAGTCGCACAACAGTATCATTGCATATATCAAAGAAATCTATGCAATCTAAAACAATATAATACAAATACCAAATATATATATATATATATATATATATATATATATATCAATTGAGATACTTACACATGACAAATAGCATCAATGTTAAAGAAGCATAACAGTTAAATGGTTCAAATGCAATGATTTGAACAAAGAACACAACAATATATTTCAAGCAATTTTAAGATTTCCTGGTGTTAAGCAATCTATTCCTTCAGCTATAAGTACCAAAATGAGCATCCTGCAAAGAAATTTTATGAAATAGGAAGTCTGCAGCCTAGAAAACACCATTGTATTCTTCATGTTTCTTTCCCTCTTTTGATTAAAAAGACTCGTTGCATCAAATGCAAACTCCATAGAAATTTTATTTGTTATTGATCCTGACTAGAAGGTAGTTTTGGAGCAGTCATCAAGTTGCATCTTCCCAAACCCTACATTAGTCGAAACTCATGGCACTAGGTATGCCATTTAGTGATCCTGACTCAACTATCAATGTTTTGATTTGATGCGCTTCATTACATTGCCAGCAAACAGATACCTAGTATAAATTAAACATAAACAAAAAACATTTCACGTAAAACAGGTACAAGAGAGGTCCTTCTTGTATTGACAGAATGTTTGGAAAACACATTACTTCTAACAACACTTGAGCTACATTACAAAACATTACAAACAAAAAATGTAGGTTAAGATGTATTCAAATAAAACATATACCATCCTACCCACAGCAGGTGATCCAACAAAGATGATTTTGTCAACTGAAGATACAAGAGCTTGACCAGTTTCTCCAAACCTGACATGGAAAGAAAACAACGTTGAAAGAATCGTATCATGTAATGACTGACAGCAAAGAAGAATAGAAAACCTTCAAAAATAGAAAATGAACATACCCAGTAATTACATGAACCAAATTCTCCGGAGCTCCTACAGCTACTAGAGCAGCTTGAATGATCCTAAAATAAAAACATCCTGACCAGCTAGAATGCTCTGACACCTTCAAACATTAGAAGAAATTTAGTCAATTCATGGACAAAATTAGAAATCTAAACAGAGAATATTCAAGCATCATGTTTTGGGTCCTCACAGTGAACCTACGATCAGCAAAAGTTATTATTTCATGGAATAAGTAAAACAAGCATCATGTTTTGGGTCCTAACCGTGAACCTACGATCAGCAAAAGTTATTATTTCATGGAATAAGTAAAACAAGCCACTAAGCACTATTTGTTCCTTTTCAAAAAGTCCGGAGAAATATTTGCGTACATCTTACGTACGCAGAGCTGCGTATGTCTGTAGTTTACAGGGAGGGTATTAGGGGGTTATATCCACGTTGTACCCACTGTAACCTCCCTGTAACCTACTTCTAACCTATCTGTAACTAATAAGTTTCGTGTTTTTGTTTTCATATATTTGTAAGTTACAGCTAGGTTACAGGGAGGTTACAGGGGGTATAACGTGGATATAACCCCCCAATACCCTCCCAGTAACCTACCGACGTACGCAGCTCTGCGTACGTAAGACGTACGCAAATATTTCTCCCTCTAGTCCTTCAAAAAGCAAGGAACTTCACACTTTTCGTTAAAGAATATCACGTAGCAATCAAAGTCGTAAATGAACTTTAGAATTTTATGCAATTAGTTCATTTGTTTTCTTGCCTATCCATTCAATTCCCTGACCAGCTTAAAGTGAAGCTACTCTACCAACACCGCGTGTCTAACCACTCTGCCTCTATATTCACCATCTCTTATTGTGGCAATTCAAAATAATTAAAATTCGAAATTGCTGCAAGTTCTAACCCAGAATAAAATAAGATCCAGCCAGATTTAAAGCTCCATTCATTAACTTGAAAAGAAAAATCAACCTTCATAATTTATGCAATTAATTCGTTTTTTTTTTCTTTTTTGTACTTTTAGGCCCCTTGACCAGCTTATAGTGAAGCTGCCTCCTACCACCGCAAGCCCAAGGCCTCTGCCTCCACAGTATCTTGTATTCCTTTTTTGTGGCAATACAAAATAATTGAAATTCAAATTTTCATTTATTTTTACTCAACATAAAATAAGATCATGTCAATTACCAGATTAACTCCTAAAAAGCATTTCAATTCAATTGTTAAGTTTGGCCTAGGGCTATTAATTTGAATCCGATCAAAAAATGAATTTAATTTTGGCACGGCTCTAAATCATGGGTCGATTAACCAGCATGACTAACCTTAGTTTGAGCTAATCTATAATCAAACAAGGCTTGGCTTGAGATCAACATATATATAAATTCAGGCCAATCTCCAATCAAAGTAAGATAAGTTGGATATAAAATCATTAACCCTAGTTTTCCCTGTCATGGTTGAATATGGTTAAGATGCAACTTGAAATATACAAAACATGTTTATGGTACACATAAAAATTACATTGATATATAGCTAAAAGGAATTATATTTGAGTGGCCTTGTAATGAAATGACTTTGAATTGTATTAGCTTGAACACAACAACAACAACAACAACAAAGCCTTAGTCCCACTACATGGGGTCGGCTACACGAATCCTTTTTCTCCATTGCGTCCTATTTAGTGTCATATTTTCATTTAGTTCTAGTAAATTAAGATCATTTTTAATAAAATAAGTTCAAGTCTTTCTAGGTCTACCTCTGCCTTTCTTAACACAAGTCGAATCTAAACATCTACTCTCCTAATCGAATCATCGGATGGTTGACGTTTAATGTGACCAAACCATCTAAGACGACTTTCTCTAATTTTGTCGATCACAGGAGCTACAGCAACCCTCTCACGGATATAATCATTTCGCATTTTGTCTCTATGTAAAGCCACTCATCCACCTAATCATTCTCATCTCGGCACACTTAACTTACTATTATCTTTCTCTTTTAAAGGCCAACATTCAGCGACATATAGTATTGCAGGTCTCACCACCATCTTATAAAATTTTCCTTTTAGTCTAAGTGGTACTTTTCTATCACACAAAATGCCCGAAGCATTCCTCCACTTCAACCAACCAACTTGAATTTTACTATTAACATCCCCATCTAACCCGAAGCATTCCTCCACTTCAACCAACCAACTTGAATTCTATTATTAACATCCCCATCTATGGCCCGAAGCATTCCTCCACTTCAACCAACCAACTTGAATTCTACTAATAGCATCCCCATCTATAATCACCAAACAACGGACCAAAGATATCAAAATCGTTCACACCTTTTAATAATTTGATCACCCAAAGTCACACTTCTGTCACTAGAGATATTACTACTAAAATTGCATTCCATGTATTCAGTTTTAGTTCTACTTAAATGAAGGCCTTTAGACTCCAATGTAGACCTCCATAATTCAAGTTTTT
>JXCR01138247.1:2239-34793 GCA_002079205.1 Phalaenopsis hybrid cultivar
GAAAATTATGGGGTCAGTTTGACTTCATCTTTTTCAAAACTAAATTTTTTAAAACGTCCTTCCGAAGCGGGCAACGGGATTTCAATTCCGATGACCGACAGCTTCTTACGGGCAAACCCCACACCAAAAATAGTGCCGACATTGCATCAAAGGGGATTTACAACCATTCTCAATTCATGAAGTAGGCGTTCACGAAGACGCCGCCTACTATGTTCCTCCGAAGAAGACGGTCTTTTCTCGAGAAGTTGTGCCACATAAGACTGAAGATTTAAAGGGATTACAAGAGCAAGATTATTCAGCGTCGTTTCAACAATCCACTGCCACTCCTCCGCAACGAGTGGCTAGGGGTTCTTTTACCCCATGGACCCGAAATCGAGGCCGGGTACGCGGGCGAGGAAGAACCAGCACGACTGTTGAATGGACTAAGCCGACCATCAACATTGATGTGGAAGAAAGTTCTGACGAAGGAAAGTCGGATGAACAAGCAATGATGATAAGACGAAAGAAGCCACAGTTTGAGATTTCTTTGGAAGACGTCGAGAAAAGTGAATACGAATCGATGTATGATCGGATTAACCACTACGTGCATGCCATGACTTTTACTCTGATTCACCCTCAAAAGATCGAGAGTTTAGATGTCAAGGAAGTCCGGGGTGTTGGTTTCAAACCGATCAAGTTTTACCGTGCTTCTCCTTCTCCTACTTTGGAAAATCATGTAAAATTGGAAGAGGATGATGCTAATGAATTAATGGAACTACCATTTGGTTACTTTTCTCCTTGTGTACAAAAGTTAATTCAATAGAGGATATGTGCCGAAGCAAATGTCAAAGGATAAGTTACGACTCTTTGAGAAATTATGGAATGTTAAAGGTCGAACTCTCAATTCAAAGGAAGGTCTCGGGTTTGGTACGATAGGACCAGTCGATGATTCGGAATTTTGCATGGTTGTTACTAGCGAGTTGGGGGAGGGTTGCCTCGATGTGGAATATGACTTTGAAGACTCTCCAATAGAAGACGCTCCACCATAATTGGAGGAAGAAATCAAGTCAACATTCGATGAATTAAGGGAAGTTAACCTCGGGATTGAGGAGCAGCCCCGACCTACCTTTATAAGTTCCCTGCTCAGCAAGGAGAAGCTACGGATTTGATCAAGTTATTGTTAGAATACAAGGATTGCTTCGCTTGGAGCTATGACGAAATATCAGGATTATCTTCAGAGGTCGCAGTTCATAAGCTGGGAGCGGACAATAGTGTAGCCCCGGTAAAGCAGGCTCCCAGGAGAATGCATCTTGAAATAGAGCAACAAGTCATCGCCGAGGTGAAGAAGTTGATAGACGCTAACTTCGTGCGAGAGGAGCAGTACCCCACGTGGCTAGTTAACGTTGTGCCAGTTAAGAAGAAGAATGAACAAATTCGAGTATGTGTTGACTTTAGAGATCTAAATAAAGCGTGTCCAAAGGATGAGTTTCCACTACCGATACCAGAGTTAATGGTGGACATTGCGTCAACACATGAGATTTTCTCCTTTCTGGATGGATCGTCAGGTTATAATCAGATCAAGATGGCTCCATAGGACGCATCACTTACAGCTTTCAGGACGCCTATTGGAATTTTCTGCCACCCAATGATGTCGTTCGGGCTGAAGAACGCTGGAGCAACTTATCAACGAGCTATGATGAGGATCTTTGATGACCTCATCCACAACNATCAGTTTGACTTCATTTTTTTCAAAACTAAATTTTTTTAACGTCCTTCCGAAGCGGGCAACGGGATTTCAATTCCGATGACCGACAGCTTCTTACGGGCAAACCCCACACCAAAAATAGTGCCGACACCCACACCAAAAATAGTGCCGACAGACATGAGCTACTTAATTAGTCAAACATATGATCTTCATGAACAATAAGTCGTTTTGACAGCCTTACTCTCGATACTAATTGTAAGAAACATTTTAACCAAACAAAATAATCCGGCCATTTACACACATACTACTAATTCTTGTGTATCAACATATATATCGCATGGACTTTAATTTTTAAATTTTTCATGACCCAAAAATTTTCATCATTTCAAAAATCTCATTATTTTATCCTAAAAAACATAAAATTCACATTTATTAGTGATAAGACTCCAACAAATTTTTATCGTAATCTCGATGCAATTTTTTGAACAAGGAACATTTAAACTTCAATTGAAAGTCATCTAAAGCTCTGATTCAACATGCTTATCGTCAAACTGACCGGCTCGATGAGACGAACATAATTATCTCAAATTTAGTCCAATACGAGTCAAATCAAGCTCATATCAAGTCATTTAACCACTATTGGATTATCTCTTGACATATTTGGAAGATCAAATGGATGTCAAAGCTGACAAGTTTATAGTCGAATGGAGTGTCTCGACAAGACAAATCCAACAAGCCTAAGATTGCACAATTCCGACAACGTTAAGACGCTCAATATCCATTAAATGTTGTCTTGATCGGAGGAAGTTCACTGGACCGTCCGATAAAAATGGTTTATATTCTTGCATTAATGACACTCAGAACACTATAAATAGACCTCTACTCCTTTCATGAGCAAGGGGGCTGAAGCCTAGAGATAGAGCTTGGGGTCTTGAGAAAGACCTATAGCTCAGCATTACCGCCAACCGACGTCGAACACCGTCGACTGCCGTCGACCATTGTCGACCGCCCTCGACCATCGCCGGCCTCAGTCGAACACTGCCAACCTTCATCCACCACCGTCGACCGTTGTTGACCACCACCAATCAAACACAGTCAGACAATGTTATAACTTGGAAAATCTAGTAACTCTTACATGTATGTGGAATAAGAGTTCATCACTACTGTACATGTGTCAATAACAACATACGTGGTCATGAGAACATGCAGCTTCAGAATCCGGCCCCCACGGCTTACGAACGTCATTCATTCTCCCCCCTACAGCCTGCGTGGTCTACAGTTCGTGCAGCTCTCAACTCCGACCTCCGTAGCATACAGATGTCATTCATCCTCATCCCTACTGCCTACACGGTTGACAACTTGTGCAGCACCCAACTGTGACCCCAACAGTTTACGGACGTCATTCATACTCGCCCCAACGACCTAGGTGGTTATCACCCGCGGCCTATGGACGTCATTCATGCTGCCACTACAGCCTACGTAGTTCACAGCTCGTGCAGCTCCCGACTCTGGCTCCCGCGGTTTACGAATGTTATTCATACTCGCCACTACGGCTTATGTGGTCCACAGTTCCCGCAACTTCTTACTATAGTTTCTCTGACCAATCAACGTTTCTGGAGTAACTATCTACAACACTCACCATGGACTACTACCTCCACAACAATCAACAATGACCCTTATAAGTTGTGGTCACTAAGAACTGTAGTCAGATTATAGTTATACAACTTTATAAATCAATCTTCCCTAATTTAAGAGAATAATTGACCGGTGTACTCATCATTCATAGTAGATTATTTCAACTAGACCTGACATTGTGGTTTTTCCACCTTTCGAGGGTTTTCCACTTAAAAAATCAAAGTGTCTTATTCTGTTTACTTCTCTTCTTTTATCAGTGTGTGTTAAATTCTCGTGCAATGCTAAGATAATAATTCATTACTCTATCGACATGAATTTTCTCGCATGCATCAATAAGAATGGAGAAAAAACGACATGATTGTTGTTAGAAACTTAATCCATAAGAATCGAATGGTATGTACGTAAATTTATTTTAAAAAATTACTTATTAGAAAATAAAATATACATTTATGTACATCGAACACGGTTTCTCTGTATTTGCCTATCTTCTATTATAATATTCATATTTATTTCTATTATAGAGATATTAAAATCAATGGATGAAAATATGTACTTTTTTTATAAATGTGCATGCGTTCATAAAGGGTTTTATTTACTTATTTATCATTAATATTTCGTTTTAACATTTATCAATAAAAAAAACCTTGATTCGGGCTCGCACACGAAACCCAAATCATGGCGAAAAAGGTGTCTTTCATAGACAAAATTGACGCTCCGGACGCGCTCGCGTGGTCCATTTCATCATCCGATGTCATATGAACAAATTTCCTAATGGGCGAACCAATTTGAGACAGTTTGCACGTGACGTGACGAATGAGATAGGTTGGCCCAATCGAAGTCATTTTACAAACAAAAGCTGACCGACCTTTACATAAGCGACGACCAAAGTTTAGCAGAATGATATCGGTAGCTTGCCTCTAAACATGCGATGAAGGGTCTGAAGTGGATGTCTCGCATTGTGAGAATCAGTGTGTGCATAAAGCAATGTTTCATAGCGCTCGAGTGGATATCTTACGCCCGCAACAACAAAAATTGATGTCAATAGGAATTTCAAGAAAATTCGAACTGGCGTACTTGAGAAGCGTTGTCGTGTTGAATTTGGGCATGGTCACGACCAAACATTAAAGAGGCCCGCGTGATGGAAGGACTAACGCAGCCAAGCCAGCATGACTACGCCGCCCAACCCGAGGAGGCAGCATAATTATGTCGCAGATCATACGTGGTCACGCCGACATATATTTTCAAATTTTAAAACTCTTTAATGCATGATTCTAGCAAATTTGAGAAGGATTTTGAATTCAAGCTATAATAATAATGTAATTGAGGGATTTCAGGGAGCTTTTTGAGAGATATTGCAAAAGAGGCTAGGGCTTAGAGATAAATTCTTTTCTCTTCTCATATTTCTTTGTCGTGTTTTTGCTGAGAAAGATTTGTGAGAGAAGTTAAGTGAAGTTCTTGTAAGAAAGGAGATCAAAGGGTTATAAGTTATTTTTCTTTCAATAAGAATGTTTTTTGTAAGTTTTTTTTCAATAAAATTTCCTTTGTTTTTCTCTCAATCCATAAGTAGCTAAAAACTTTTCGTTCCTCTGTGAATTTTTGGATGGATTTCTTAGTTTGGTTTTTGTTCTTGATTCTCATATACATATTTTTTTTGTGCTCTGATTTAATAAATATTATTAGTTAACCTTCTTATCATCATTTACTCATAACCTAGCAAGTTAGGACATTAAAATGTATCGTGATCTATGACTTAAACAGAAGTGTAATGGAACAATTAGGTTAATCATGTGATTTGTGTAAAATAAGAATATTTTATACTGTATCTTGCAACCATTAGTAAGGATCTGAATTTATTGGGTGATGCCTAAAGATAGACAGAAGCTATCTTTTTGGAATTTCAAATTTTTTGGGACCTAGGCATATGCCAAGAATAATATAATATCTCTGGTTGACAACAACCATGTAAGAGAAATTTGCACAAAAATCAAGCCAAGTGTCACACCTGAATCACAAAGGCACTATCCTCATTAATCTTGGAAAAACACAAATAACTTGATCTGCTCTTTCTTTGGTTTGGTTTTTTGCAGAATTTGATAGGATTAGGATTTCACTTTCTTGTTTTATGATCTCGTCTTAATAGGTTGGAATAGTTAGTAAGCAATAGGTTGTGTTGTTTCAAATTGATTTCTTAACACGCTTCCTCGTGGGAATGATTCACGACACTCCTTTAAAACTTAATACTACTTGAACACGTATACATGAGTGAAGTGGCCGCCTGCTTTGAGGTGCTCTTGTGGCATCAATCCACCATCCACAAAATCCAAGTCCAATTGCATATGAAAGTACTCAAACCCCTCTCCCTCTTCCTTGGCATCAAAGCTACTCTCACATAATATGGCCTACATCTATCTCAAACCAACTATGCCACCAATATTCTATTTTTCATCGACACGTCCAACTCTAAACCGGTCAAAAACCTGTGCTCGTCCAAACCATCCACCGCGCCACTCGACCTCACTCTTATGCCAAATCTCACTCTCTACCGCCAACTTGCAGGGTCTCTTCAACATCTCAAACTAACCCGTCCCGACATATCTTATGCAACCATACATGACTTCCTCCAACTAAAATGCATCGTTTGATACATCAATGGCAAGAAATCACAAGGCCTCCCTATCTACCGCTCTCACTTAACCTTACGACCTTCACAGACTCAGACTGGGCAACAAATCCCACCGATTGCAAATCCACCTCGGCTTCTGTGCTTTCCTTGGTAGAACCCTCGTCTCCTAGTCTATGAAAAAAAAAAGTCACAGTTGCCCGTTCTTCCACTGAAGCAGAATATAGTGCTCTTGCATAGGCCAAGACATACATCACATGGCTTTCACGACTTTTAACATATCTTCATCATAAACCCAACCGAAAATATTCTATTGCGACAACACCTCTGTCATAGCCCTCACCCTCGCCCTCGCTCTCGCTAAAAACCTGGTTTTCCGTGCTCGTACCTAGCACATCGAGGTAGATTATCACTTCATACAAGATTGCATCAAGTAGCAACACTGCATCATCCTCCATATCAGTACTCAAGACCAACTCACCGACATATTCACAAAAGATCTCACCAATTCCAGATTTCATCAAATACAATCAAAGCTCACACTCTCTCGTGACACTTCCAGCTTGAAGAGTGGTATAATAATACTTGTTGTAAATCCCTACTACACGATAAATTACATCATCAAGAGTTTTGATGCAGTTTTGCATCATGACTCCAAGCAAAGTCTGCCACGTGTACAGACAAACCCCCAATTTAATACATAGGTGGGCTTGTCTGTCACGTGACATATTATGATTGGAGTTCTAATATAAAACTGCATCAGTACTCCTGTTAAAATAATTTTTCCTATTTCACTCCACCATCACCTACGAGTCACGCCTAGAATCATCTGGATCGTTCGCGTACAACAGCTTCATCATGACCACTCCTTTCATAAGTGGCCTGAATTTGATCTTCCATTAATGTCTTTACTGTACAAAAGTATGCTCAGTCTTTTTGATGAAATACAAAGTTTCTGTTCTGCATTCCACCGAAATCCTGAAACTCTTCAGGATGCACCTCCATTATTTTTTCCAAAAAAATTCACATCTAAACACTACAACAAGAGAAAAAATTATCTTTTAAGTTTTATGACAATTGCTTTTCTTCAGCAAATTATCACCTTTCATTTAAAAAAAGCCGAAGTAATTAACATATGCAGAGATTAAAGCACAGTTATTCTTCAACAAATTATGCAGTGTATTAAGGGATGTAACCTTCTATTTATAACTCATATTAAGTTATTGTCTTTTAACAATTTTTTACATAAATTTAGCCAATTTTAAACATTTTTTCAGAATGCAAATATTATTTCCTATTTAGGAAACGTACAAAAATATCACACAGGCCTTATGCAATTTCATATCTAAGATCTAAACTTTCATATTTAGATTTATAACACTTTGATGTCATAAGTAGAGTTGTAAATGAACCGATGCACTTGATGACAACTCGAACTCGGCTCTATTAAGACTCGATTGCGTTTATTCAAATTAATAAAGAAACAAACTTGAACAATTTTTAAATGCTCGAAGCTTAAATGAACTAAACATGAACATAGTTGAACTTGTTCATTTATGTTCACGAACAAACTTGTTTGTTGTTCATTAGGTACCTTGTTAAATGCTCGATATTAAGTTCAATGATAGCTCTTATCATATATGGTATATTATTTAAGAAAAAGTAATAAGCTAGAATTTATTTAATTATATATTTAATAGTAATCAAGTATTATATCAATAATATAATTGATATTCTTTTATTAATAATATGATTATGTAGATGATCATCCCTACAACTTTTAAGTTTAGTTTAGTTTAATTTAAACTAGTGTGGACTATCATTAAGAATGATGTAGCTAATTAATAAAGCACAATGATTTTAGAGGTTATAATTGATCAATAAGTAGCTGTGATCAGATTTTAAAAATTATTTATTAAATTTTGTATATGAGAATCTAGATACTTGTTTGAATTTTTAGTCTTTTTCAATAATCTTCACTTGTCATAAATAAATCAAGTATAAATCAAGTTCAAACATTGAAATATTTAAATAAGCTAAGATTGAACAATATGCCAACACTCGACATAAGCTCAAGCTGAACATGAACTTAGAATTATACCAAACCAAGTTTGAACTATGACATACTTGACGCAATTCAACTTGATTACAACCCTAGTCGTAAGTCATTACATGAAAAATTGTACTTGACTTTTAAATAATAATGATATTTTTTATGTGATATTAAAATTTGAGTGTTATGCATATATACAATAAAGTATAGGTGTTAGACATACATGTAAATACATAAGAATTGTGTGGTAATGTGTGTATGAATGCCCCAATTTAATTTTTAGCGCTTAAACGTTCAATTCAATTAAACCATTTCCCTCGTTTGCGTTTCCCCTTTACTCAATTCATCTCCATCTCCCCTGTCTTCGCTTGCCTCATGGAAGATGCCATCACTAGTTGATGCTAAGTTTCGTCAACACCATTGTCGATTAAGTAGTGGTGTCAATTCGGGATAGCAATCTAACTTAAAACTAATCTGACCCAAAGAGGTCCGATCTTAACTCGGCCCAAATATTATATGTGTTGAAATTCTAAACCGAACTCGATCCGCCTTCAATACGCATCCCGTTCAACATAATGAATAACAATTGTTCATCTTAAACTTTGGTCAATTCTAAATTAGCGGGTCGATTTCAAGTAAATTAGGGTTGGCAAGTCATTTTTGAGTTGGTGGGCCAATCCTAACCCGACCAAAAAACGTAAATGGATTAGGATTTTTAACCCAAATATGCCCTGAAAATTATTGAAGACAATCTAAACCCGAGTTTTTTGAGTTGGATTCGGGTGGAGCTATTGTGTCAGATCAATTTTTTGACACCCCTACAATTAACCTCTTATACAAGCATGGGATAAAAGAGGACACGAATCANCTCTGTAATTAAACTTCATTTTTAAAGTTCATATAACACTACCTATGCATGAAATGTATATTTAACTTTTTAAGGATTTGGAGGATATAAATGTAAATTACCAAAGGTGTTAAACTTTACAATAAATTTAGCATTTTATATTGTGGTTTAGGATGCTGCCATTTTGTTATATCCAAAGAATTATTATTGTTAAGTTTGTCAACAAGCTGCTTGTGATTTGAATTAATGAGAGCTAGTTTATAGTTCGCTTGACAAACTAATTGATTAAATTTTGATCTCCTTAGTCAACACTTGTTGTTCAATACACTATGTTTAAGAATGGTATCATTTAATGCCCACTAACAAACTAATTAAAATGTTTATTAATTGTTTGAATATTAAAACTCATTTATTAATAGTTTCATTTAAATACTTATTATTTAGGCCCAATAAATTTTGTTTGATACTACTAATTTTTTTTTCCGAACAGGTTATTCGTAGAAAGCTTAATTAGAGAGCTGTATTATGACTTGTTCATCTTGTTAGAAAAGCTGCTCATTAAGAAGCCTAATGATCCCAATAAAATTTGAGCTTGAATAAGATCTTGATAAATGAGCTAAAACTCAAACACATTTCTAAAGCTCGAACCAAGTTCGAACAAACTTTTAATACACGGGCACAATCTCGTACAAATACTTGGTTGGCTCAAGTAGATTCATCTGCAGCTCTAATAACAATAATTGTGATTACATAGTGGTCATTAGAGTGAGCTTTAATAAGAAATTTATGCAATTATTATTATTATTATTATTATGTTCTCACTTGATGTATTATCATACAAAACATAAGGCTTTTATTTATTTATTTTGATTTTCTTGAGACATTAAGAGAGTAAGAGCCACCCAAAGACTCTTCTCACCTCCACCACTATTCCAGTACTATTGTTGAAAATGGAATAATATCTTCATAAACCTTATTGATATGGATGAGGATTTAGGGCATCTTATTCCCTTTGCTAAACAAGCAAGAAAGCATGCAAGTCAGTAGTGATCAAGATTTAGATTTGAGTAACTTACATGTGGTGACTGAATAAGTCAGTACAGCATGAGCTGTTGATATGCTTCTTAGATTTAGAGAGTGCCGATATGACCCCATAAGAATATTTCCAGGAATATATATGTATAATAAAGATTTATATACATACCACTTATCTAAAACCTAAGCTTAACTTTTACATATTTACCTGTCTTATGCACATATTTCACTTTTAAAATATTAAACTAATTATACTTTTAATGTGATATGAAATATTTGGGCGATGTAAATGTAAAATAGTAAAATTTTCAATGCCAGATATGTAAATACACAAGAATTGGGTGGGATATATGTAAATGCCCAGAGAGAGAGAGAGAGAGAGAGAGGAGTGGCCATTTGAAACCTATAAATAGTTCAGCCATGGAGAAAAAGAAATGACAGCACAGAAGAATTAGAAGAAGAAGAGAAGAGTGGAAGGGAGGTCTTACATGAAGATGAGAGCCATTCCTTGTTAGCCAAGGATGACTTGCCTTTGCCTTCAGTAGAGTCATCTGAAGAAATTTTCAAACTGTTTCAGAATCAGAAACCCTAGAAAGAAATTTCTCCGTATACTATTTTTTACATTGGGATCTGTATTTATAAAATTATATATATTTTTACAGAAAAGGAACAGATTTCAATGTAAAAATTGTGGAGAAAATAATTCTTTGGGAAATTTTGAATCTGATATTTCTGCTGTTGTTCAAAGGCAAGTCTTCTTGGCTATTCAAAGTGGCATTCAGTCTTCATGCTAGACCTGCTCCCTTTNTGATCAAAATTGGAAATTGGATAAAAAGGAAAAGTATTGGTTAAAGTTTTATAGTGAATTTTGATAAGGAGTAAGAATTTAAAAGTTGGAGATAAAAAATGATGCTTGCTTTGTAAATAGTAATATTTCGAGTGCAATGTGTGTAATTGTCCCATAGTGCATGCAATGATGATAATTAGAAGATGGGCGTTACTGAGTAGATGCACGCACGATCACTTGATGATACTGGTCAAAATATTGTCATTGGATAACAACTGTCCGGTGAAGACGACTGGGCAACAACGTTTGCTCGAGGTGATCATCAAACATTAAGGAGCATTAATTTTATTTAAATGTACTAGTTACTCTCAATTTTAAGTTTCGGTGATGCAAGAATTTTGTTTTTATTACCAAACACTAGATTGGATGACCATAGTGGATTCCCTTAATCATTGCTGAATATTTTAGTATTTAAGCATTTTAATGATGTTAAAATTTTATAATATGGAGACCGTTGAATTGCTCTCGTCAAAACACTAATTTAGTAATTTAAATTGCAAGCACATAAAATAAAGAGATCATCCAGTCTTTCAAATATTCATCTATGTTTCAAATAACTCATTAGAGCTCATCAGAACTCCAGCCAATAATAAACTTTAGCTTTTGTTGGGCTACTCTTATACTTCAAATTTCTGATTTGCTCTTTGGTTAGATAATGCTTGACTGAACTGACATTATTCTTTAAGAAAGTGCACTATGGGTCTATTTGGGGCAGCTCTAGCTTATTGAATAAATAATCTGTTGATAAGCTAGATGCGGTGGATATTACAATTTTTTATTATTTTGAAAAAGCCAGACTTTTGCCAATAAGCTCTCACCGCACTTAGATAGATGTGGTGTGAAAATTCTATGTTCTGCGTTTTGAAAACGCATAAAATGCCAAAACGCAGTTTACCCAAACATACCAGATGCGTTTTCAAAACGCCACCGTACCAAATAAGCTGCCCCAATATCATTAGAGTAATTTTAAAATCTAAATGAAAAATAGGTTACATATAGGACATCCAAATTAGTGATATTTATAAATCAACCACACCGGATATATTTTTGAATTATAAAATTGATGCATTTACACGTGACACTACAAAGCCATTATGAATTTGATAGAAATGAAAATTATGGGTTGGTGCTTCATCATGGATTTTGATATTTGCTTGAGAATTTGAAAAAAATGGACGAGAGAAAATGTCTGATATGTTAATAGCAATGTTTCGGGTGCTTTTCATGTAAATGCCCTTAAAAAAATTTATTTTTCGCGCGCTAATATATATATATANTATTTAAATTTACTAGTTACTTTCAAATTTAAGTTTCAGTGATGCAAGAATTTTGTTTTTATTACCAAACACTCGATTGGATGACCTTAGTGGATTCCCTTAATCATTGCTAAATATTTTAGTATTTAAGTTTTTTAATGATGTTAAAATTTTATAATATGGAGAGCATTGAATTGCTCTTGTCAAAACACTAATTTAATAATTTAAATTGCAAGCACATAAAATAAAGAGATCATCCAGTCATTCAAATATTGTCATAAAATTTTCATCTATGTTTCAACTAACTCATTAAGGCTCATTAGAACTCCAGCCAATAATAAACTTTAGCTTTTGTTGGGCTACTCTTATACTTCAAATTCCTGATTTGCTCTTTGGTTATATAATGCTTGACTGAACTGACATTATTTTTTAAGAAATTGCACTATGGGTCTGTTTGGGCAGCTCTAGCTTATTGAATAATCTACTGATAGCTGATTAAAAATAATATACTCATAAGGTATGTGCGGTGGCTATTACAAATTTTTATTATTTTGAAAAAATCAGACCTTTGCCAATAAGCTCCCACCGCACTTAGATAGGTGCTGTGTGAAAACGCTGTTTTCTGCGTTTTGAAAACGCATAAGCTGCCAAAACGCAGTTTACCCAAATAGGCCAGGTGCGTTTTCAAAACGCCACCGCACCAAATAAGCTACCCCAATATCATAAGCTTAATTTTAAAATCTAAATGAAAAAAAAAGATACATACATGACATCCAAATTATTGATATTTATAAATCAACCACACCAGACATATTTTTGAATTACAAAATTGATGCATTTACAAGTGCCATTACAAAGCCATTGTGAATTTGATAGAAATAATAAAAAAAATGTTTTGGATCTTCATCATGGATTTTGATATTTGCTTGAGAATTTGACAAAAATGGACTAGAGAAAATCTGATTTTGTAAATAGCAATGTTTCGGGCGCTCTTCATGTAAATGCCCTTAAAAAAATCTATGTAAATTTTCGCGCGCTAATATATATATATATATATATATAAGAGTTCAATTCTATATGTACGACAGTTTAATGTACATAACCTTCGCCCGCGAGAAGAAGGAGAATGAATTATCAACCAGCCTCTCCTCCTCCTCCTCCAGATCCTTCCTTCCTCCGGGTAAACACAGTGATCTCGATAAACTTAAAATAAGCTTGTTGAATTATCTTGATTTGATGTTTGCTCTTGATTTCTAGTTACAATCTCCGCAATTAGGGCTTTCATAGGCTNTGCACATAAAAAAATATTATGTAATAAACTAAAAACAGAATAATATGCAATAAACATATAACACATTTGTATGTAATACTAAATTAAAACACAAACTGATATATGAAATTGTGCAGTTGAAAACAAAACAAATAAGTACCAAGGATTCATTTGGTTCGGTGGGAGGAGCGCGACACAGGGAGCGCCTGCGAATTGCGGTCGTTTGGTTTAGCGGGAGAATCGCTGTGGGACGTCATTTTGGCGAAATGCGGACCGAACCCCGCGACCTGCGTTCGAGCAAGCATCTTTACCCTTGTTACCCCTCCCTGTTCGACGACCATTCCCCTCTGTTCGACGCCTGAAACCTCGCGCTCTTCTCAACAAAGCCATCCTCGTTCGAGCGAAGAGGAAGAATGGCGAACATGCTTACCCTCCTCAATGGTTTCTGTTCAAGTGAGAGAGATGAAAGTTTCGATGGTCTTTGTACGTCGCTATCCCGTGGTTGCCTACCCAACTTGCTCTAATCGTGACTATATTGGGAGGGTTCATTCACGAAGACCATTGTTTTGAACACGGAGAAGAGGGTAAGGGGGAGATAAGTTTATGGTTTTAATTTATTTTTATTTAAGTTTTAATTTTATTGATTTAATTGATTAATAATCAATGATTAANTAAATGCCAGCCTTGCTGCTACCATAGACATGATAGAGCTTCTTGCTTCTCATTTCTGAAAGGATGGTATCATTTATGGCTTCTGTTTGTTTTGTATTTTACTTATTGGTTCATTGCCAGTGTGGTAAATTACTCATATGAGTTTTGGATGGTATTTACATAAAATGCATTATTTTTTCATTAAGTACCTGCATGCTCCCCATGTTGGGGAATAGGAATATGATCTATTCATCCACAAAATAGGACTCCAGAAGTTGCTAGAAATAAATAAATTTTATGTTAAAAATAAGCTTACTTTAAATAATTAAAATTTGTTGAAAAGTTGTTAGTTAAGAAGTCAACGATAGGTGACACATTTGATGCATGTGTGTGTGGCAGATGTGCTAGGTGAAGAATGAATAATTGAAATTAGTTTAACTGTTGAATAATGTGTGATGTTGGTTACTTCTAAATTTGTATAAATATCCCTTCATTTTATTGGTTATGAATCAAGTTAAAAAAAAAAAAATTGTGAGCTTTTAAATAGAATTTGTGTTGGTATGAAAGTTGTATTTTGTGATTTTGTGTTTATAAAAAATTTTAGTTTTTCCCAACACATGATTAGAGGTGAAATCCAATGGTCTAGCTTGGGAGAAAGGCTTTGATAAGAAGAGGATTCTTCAGAATGTTATAGCTATCTTCTAGACAATTATATATGTATATATATAGGAAGATTTACATACATACCGCTCAAGTCCTATGTATTTACAAATCTAACACCTAAATTTAATTTTTACACACACATCTCCTTATCTATGCTTGAAAAGATGGATTTCACTCTTTAGAAGTTAAAATGATGATATCCCCTGCAGGAATAATGTTCTTTTCCGTCGACCAAATTTCGTCAGGTTTAATGAGAAAAACCGTCGCTTTTACTGTTTCTAATAGTTTATCGGTTGTTTTTATCTCGTAGCTAAAACACTTGTCGGTAATTTTAAAATCGACTGATATTCCGACGACCTAAACTTACCGACGCACAATCGACAATTCAATGTCGTAGTTTTTTTTCTTTTTTGAGAAATTTCAAATCATCAGTTTACATCTTTTCATATAACCGATGGTAATTCCGTTGGTAATAGTGACATCTTACATGTCGGAAAAATGTCATGTCAATCTTTTTTTCTTACGCAAACATTTTGTCGATCAGTTGTCGCTGATGTGTCTGTTTGATAACCGACAACTAAACTGTCAGAAAAATATCGTGACCGTCGTTTTTGTATGACACATGTAAGTCGTTGGTTCTGTGTCGATTAGACGTCGGTTAATAAGTCATTTGCTAGTCGTTGGTTTTGGCTACTAATATGTTAAAAATGGTCGTAAAACCGTTAAAAACTTGTATAAAAAAAAATCTCTTATTCGTATTTTCATTACTACACTTGTTTTCACAACATTTAATTTACCATTCTAAATATTTAATGAACTAAAATGACATTTGAATGGTAAATTATCCCCTCAAATAAAAAAATAAATAAAATACATTTAAGCTAACAAATATGCATCAATGACGACAGAAAAAATATATGGTTAAACATACAACATAATCATAAAAAGAAGAAAAAAATCCCCCCAATTTTCCTCCTCTATTTCCTCATCATCGTCCTCTTCGTCCTTCGACTCTTCCTCCTCCAATACTACATTGTATCGCTGCCTCATTTGCCTCCAAAACGAACCTAACTCGGCCTTCAGTTTGGCCTCCATATTTGCCTCCTGCTCCGACCACATCTTAGTGAAGCAGGCCTCCATCTCGACAGTGAATGTGGCAACACACCTGAATACCTCCTCCTCTTGTGCAGTAGAGGTAGAAGCCGCAGATGCATTGGTTGAGCTTCATAAGCACGATCATAAGCAAACCCCTGTGTTTCAAGCCCATAGACTCAACCTTTCTTTTCCCTCCAGCAGTCTCCCTCCACAAGTCGTACTCAGAAAAAAAAGTTAGAGATATCACGTATTAACATCAAACTAGTTTAGCTCATGAATTACCTGCGTCACACGAGATCTGCCGTCGATCCAAGACTGTATGGACTGCCTTCTGTGGGTGCGCTGATGTATATTAGTAGCGGAGGGCTTCTGTCCCATTATCACAGTCTGTCAATATAACGAAATAATTAAAGTATATATGTGATCTATAGAAAACTTTAAAGAATGAATGATATATTACCTGCCTTCGCTTGTATTATGTTTGTGAGAGCGCTCCATTAGTGTGCTTGGAGGGCCCCATGCTTCCATAGTCTGACCGTCTGTTATGCTTTGCTTGTTTCCTCTTCTTCTGGTACTCCAGGTAGGGGTGTAAACGAGCCGAACATGAGCAAGCCCATGCTTAACTCGTGTTTGGCTCTTTTATATTTTGAGCTAAAAGAGTGTGTTCGTGTTCGACTCGTTTGTTTAATAAGCCGAAAACGAGTTGTTCTTGAACAAAGAGTCGTTTTGACAACCCTAATCACGTTGCCATAAGATGTTAAGGATTGTGACAAGATTTAAAAATTATTGTTTATATTAAAATATTATTTGAATCTAATTTAATAATTTTTATTATATTTTCTTAATTAATACTTTTAATTGATTATAAATCTTTATAGCCTTGTAGTCAATTAAAGTATATATTGATGAACGAGCTGTTCATGAACAAAGAGTTGTTTTGGCAACCCTAATCATGTAGCCATAAGATGCTAAGGATTAGGACAAGTTTTAAAAATTATTGTTTATATTAAACCATCATTTGAATATAATTTAATAAATTTTATTATATTTTCTTAATTAATACTTCTAATTGATTATAAATCTTTGTAAACTTGTAGTAAATTAATTTATTTTAAAAATACTACAGATCATATATATATATATATGTATATATATATATGATGAGTAGTATTTCGAGCCAAAACTAGTCAAACACGAACGAAAAAATCTTTGTTTGTGTTTGACTCGTTAACTTAGTGAACGAGCTAAACATGAGCTTCTTAACGAGCTGAACACGAGCTGTTCGCAAACAACGATCCGTTTTGACAACCCAAACTCCAGGAAATCTCAAACCCTAAGTAATGTGGCAAAAATATCCTCTCCGAGCCATAAAGGACGTTGCTACAATTTCAAATATCTTCGAACATGTTTCGGAGGCGATTGCTGCCCTTGTGCTCGAAGTTGCGCCGGATATGTACCTCGTGCTTAAGGTATCATGAGATTTATTTTTGCAAAATTACAGGGATTATGTTCGTTTGATTAAGAAATACAAACAACTTAAGATATTTGTGAATGATACATATCACAAACTCCTAAAACCAAAGATCTTGAATGTTCATCGAGATATCCTTCAACGACTAGTAGGCCGAGTTGTACTTGTTCCGAATGATATCCTGAATGACATGGATAGTTTGGGTCGAGATGGGGGTAAAACCTTAAAACAACAAATTATTAGTTTTATATTCAATTTAAAAAGTAAAATTTAATTGTAAATATTTTTAAAAAAAGTTCACTTGTTGTCGACAGGCTCAATGCGATAGCTACTGTCTGTCGACACTTGCCTGATAGTGGCAGTGTGGGCCTCTGCTGCACTCAACCTCACTGTAGTCGGGGTGAGGACCTTGATCGGGGTGGGAGTAGAGGTTGAGATAGAGGTCGGTGTACTGATCGGGGTGGGAGTAGAGGTTGAGATAGAGGTCGGTGTACTGATCGGGGTGGGAGTAGAGGAGATTTAGGGCGTGTTTGGCGTGGGTNCGCCCATAAAAAATATTATGTAATAAACTAAAAATAGAATAATATGCAATAAACATATAACACATATGTATGTAATACTAAATTAAAACACAAACTGATATATGACATTGTGCAGTTGAAAACGAAACAAATAAGTACTAAGGATTCATTTGGTTCGGTGGGAGGAGCGCGACACGGGGAGCGGCCGCAAATTGCGACCATTTGGTTCAGCGGGAGAATCGTTGTGGGACGTCATTTTGGCGAAATGCGGACCGAACCCCCCGACCCGCGTTCGAGCAAGCATCTTTACCCTTGTTACCCCTCCCTGTTCGACGACCATTCCCCTCTGTTCGACGCCTGAAACCTCGCCTCTTCTCGACAAAGCCATCCTCGTTTGAGCGAAGAGGAAGAATGGCGAACATGCTTACCTTCCTCAATGGTTTCCATTCAAGATGAGAGAGATGGAAGTTTCGATGGTCTTTGTACGTCGCTATCCCGTCGTTGCCTACTCAACTTGCTCTAATCGTGACTATATTGGCAGGGTTCATCCACGAAGGCCACAGTTTTGAGCACGGAGAAGAAAGTAAGGGGGAGATGGGTTTATGGTTTTAATTTATTTTTATTTAAGTTTTAATTTTATTGATTTAATTGATTAATAATCAATGATTAATTCATATATTTTCAAATTAATCATAATTAGATAAATTTATATATTTTTATTTAATGATTAGTTAACTAATTTATAAACATTTTTTTTAATTTTTAAATTATTTGATAAAAATAGAAGTTTTATATATTTATAAACTAATTAATTATTAGTTAATGCTAATTTATTACTTAAGAAATAATTTGTATAATAAAATAATTATTTTATATTCTGTTACATACAACAATACTACACGGGGACATGATAGTCATTTTTTTCATAAACAACTATCCCACAACTGCAGCAAAGAGGTAGTCAGCTTTCCCGCTACAGCCTCCTGGGGGAGCGGAGTTGGCTGAAAAGCTGAGAAGCTACAACTGCCCCCAAAGAGATCCAAAACCTGTCATTTCAGTTTTAAAGTAACTTACTTATCTTACTCAGCATCGTCTGNGTAAATATATTTTTAAGTTTTAAATTATTTGATAAAAATAGAAGTTTTTTATATTTATAAAACTAATTAATTATTAGTTAATATTAATTTATTGCTTAAGAAATATTTTGTTTAATAAAATATTTATTTTATATTCTGTTACATGCAACAATACTACACGGGGACAGGATAATCATTTTTTTCCATAAACAACTGTCCCACAACTGCAGCAAAGAAGCAGTCAGCTTTCCCGCAACAGTCTCCTGGGGGAGCGGAGTTGCAGCTGAAAAGCTGAGAAGCTACAGTTGCCCCCAAAGAGATCCAAAACCTGTC
Source organism: Phalaenopsis hybrid cultivar (assembly GCA_002079205.1). Classification (NCBI taxonomy): domain Eukaryota; kingdom Viridiplantae; phylum Streptophyta; class Magnoliopsida; order Asparagales; family Orchidaceae; genus Phalaenopsis; species Phalaenopsis hybrid cultivar. The sequence continues at coordinate 21,297 of JXCR01138247.1, forward strand.
ATTTCAGTTTTAAAGTAACTTACTTATCTTACTCAGCATCGTCTGAAGAATGACTGGAGGATGTAATCATGAGCTCTTCTTCAAACGCATTGCTTGAGTCGTACTTATCACTGAGATTAATTTCTTCATATTTGCCACTAGTAACCTTTTGATTGAGCTCTTCGTCGATTGCATCAAGTGAAAAACATAAGCCTATCATTTCAATTTCTTGATGGATATGAAAAGTTATATGAAACGTTACATGTACTTGAAAAGTTGTATTAAAATGCAAAGTTTAAGTGTTAGATATATAAATGCATAGAAATTTAATGGTATGTACGTAAAACCTTTTACTCTCTAATTTTGTCCTCCACTGGAGCTACACTAACCTTATCTATGGATATATTCATTACTCATTTTTGTCTCTAACAACAACAATAACAACACCAACAAACCTTTATCCCACTAAGTGGGGTCGCCTACTAGAATCCTTTTTCTCCATTGCATCTTATAGAGTGCCGTATTTTCATATAAATCTAATAAATTAAGATCATTTTTTTATACAAAATGACCAAGTTGTCCTAGGTCTACCTCTACATTTCTTAACATAAGTCGTGTCGAGTCTAAAACATCTACTCTCTTAATCAGATTAGCAGGTGATCGACGTTTAATGTGACCAAACCATCTAAGGACACTTTTTTTAATTTTGTCCACCACTGGAGCTAAACCAACCCTATCACAGATATATTTATTACGCATTTTGTCTCTAAGTGTCATGCCACTCATCCACCTAAGCATTGTCATCTCGGTAACATTTAACTTTGTTTTATATTTCTCTTTTAAAGACTAACATTCTGTGCCATAGAGCATTGTAGGTCTCACCACCATCTTATAAAATCTTCCTTTTTTTATAAAGTGGTGCTTTTCTATCACACAATAGGCCTGAAGCATTCATCCACTTTAACCAACCAACTTGAATTCTAATAGCAACATCCCCATCTATAACACCATCACTTTGAACAATAGACCCGAGATATCTAAAGTTTTCACACCTTTTATTGATTTGGTCACCCATAATTATAACTCTGCCACTAGATCAAGTCTTTTGTTGCCTAATCCAAAGGTTAAGCTTTATATGTAAGGTGTGGTGATTCCTTGATGACGTAGTTGCTTCTATACAACAATAACAAGCCTTTATCCCACTAAGTGGGGTGGGCTACATGAATCCATTTTTTCCATTGCGTCCTGTTGAGTGCCATATTTTCATTTAATTCTAATAGATTAAGATCATTTTTTACACAATATGCCCAAGTCTCTTTAGGTCACCCTCTGCCTCTCTTAACATAAGTCGAATCTAAAACTTCTGCTCTCCTAATAGGATCATTAGATGGACAGTGTTTAAAGTGACCAAACCATCTAAGACGACTCTCTCCAATCTTGTCCGCCACTGGAGATACGCAAAACCCTATCACAAATATATTAATTTCGCATTTTGCCTATCTGTGTCTAGCCATTCATCCATCCATCCAAGCATTCTCATCTCACCAACATTTAACTTTGTTTTATGCTTCTCTTTTAAAAACCAACATTCTGCGCCATCGAATATTGCAGGTCTCACCACCATCTTATAAAATTTTCTTTTAAGTCTAAGGGCTAGTTTGGCGCCGCAATTTTCGTGTGGTGCGGCCCGAAAACATAAATTCGTGCGTTTGGTTGTCACGTCGCGGCGACGCTTTTTAAAAATTTTGTTAAAATGCGGTAGCGAGTTTAACCCCACGTCCCGCGTTTCTCCTCTCTCGATCGCAAGCATATTTACCCCGCAACCCCTCTCATGCTCTTTCCTTCCGCTCGAATTTTGGTGGTTTGTGCACTCTGTGCTTTGTGTGGTGGAGGTAGTCCTCTGATTTGATAAATAATTTTGGTTGGTGGTTATTTCAGTTGGTAGTTATTCCGTTGAGGTGTGTATTCTCTCACCTCCTCTCCCATCTCTTATTCGGCTCGGTTTGGTGGTTGTGCGTTGTTCCCTCTTTTTCCTGTCTTCTCTGTTCTTCACCTCTTTTCTCTCTTCTTTGTGTAGTTGTGCGCATTAAGCTGGTTGGTTTCATTTCTTTGCTCGATTTTGGTGGTTCTTTGTTTGCTCATTTTTTGTGGTTTTCGATTTGATATGCTCGGTTGTGTGGTTTTTATGCTTCATGTTGCATCCAAACGGGTTTTGGTTTATGCCTTCGATGCAATGTTGCTTGGATTGATGCTTTGCAGTGAACTTTAGATTTTTGGTGCTTTACCTTGTAGCAATGCTTCAGATCCCTTGTATGTGGTCTGTTCGATTTCTTTTGGTGTTTTTACTGTGGGGAATTTGAATATCCTTATGAACTTTGATTTTTCAGTGGGGAATTTGAAAATTGGATGGAATTTGGTGTTGAGTTTGTTAACAACAATATTTTAGGTGCTTTGTATTTGTTGAATGTGGGCTGGGAAAATGAATTTTGAATTTTTGTGGGAAGTTCATGCTGGATTTGTATGTTGCTTTTTCCAATTTCACTGGAATTTTAGCGGTAAAGTTGTTGTGAGTGTGGTGTGTGGATGTGTTGGTGTGGTGGTGTTGGGTGGTTGTGTGGTGTAGAGTGTTGGTGTGGTGGTGTTGGGTGGTTGTGTGGTGTAGAGTGGTGGTGTGTGGATATGTTGGTGTGGTGTGGAGGTGGTGGTGTAGGGTGATTGTATGATGAGGAGGTGGTGGTGTGGTTTATGGATGTGTTGGTGTGTGGTTTGGAGTTTGTGGTGTGTTGGTGTGGATGTGTTGGGTGGACGTGGTGGTGTTTGGATGTGTTGGTGTGGTACGGTGTGGAGGTGGTGGTGTAGGGTGATTGTGTGATGAGGAGGGGGTGGGGTGGTTTGTAGATGTGTTGATGTATGGTTTGGAGTTTGTGGTGTGGTGTGGTGTGTGGATGTGTTGGTATGGTAGTGTTAGGTGTACTGTGGAGGTGGTGGTGTGTGGATGTGTTGGTGTGGTGTGGTGTGGTGGTGATGGTGTAGGAGAGTTGTGTGGTGTGGTGGTGATGGTGTAAGGTGGTTGTGTGGTGAGGAGGTGGTGGTGTGGTTTGTGGAGAGTATGAAAAGTATCTTTGGAGGACGGCTTAACTCCTGACATAGCCTCCAACATTTTAAAAATAATATTATGATATTATTAACTGTTATTTTAATAGTTTTTTTCTTTATTTTAGTAATCATGATACTCATTGTTAAGTGAGGTGTATATCTTATTTTTTGTGTTGTTCTGAAGTGAATTTTTGCTTTTAAAGTATCAAATATATTAGTATGACAACTCTGTGCAAACAACATTATTATATAGAGGCATAATTGTCATTTGTTCAGAAACTGCTGCAGCACAACTGTTTTCAAACTATAAAAGACAAACAACCAGTCAGCTTATCCGCAACAGCTTCTGTGCAGCAGTTTCTTGTGGCAGTTGTTGCGCCTGCAGTTGCTTCAAACGGACACTAAGCGATATTTTCTATCACAAAATAGGTTGGATGCATTCCNTTGAGATTCCAATAAAAATCTGAGCTATATAAAAGCTTGCTCAGAAAAGTTTTGAAAAGTACTAATGTCAGCTGATTCTAATTGCCACACCGGGGTCCAGAAGGCGATACACCCCGGCAACGTGGGGCATGATGAAATGAAATGATTATATTTTCAAAGAAAAGATTGCATGCAAATAAAAGAAAAAGAAATATAAATTTTATTAATACTGAAAAGTTTAATGATACTACTGGACTGAAAACATAAAATTAATTGAATCAAAATATAAATGATAACATAGAACAACTATCTAGACCCAAAAAGAAAAAATACAAAACATAATGTAAATACAGAAAAGATGGGAAAACCTAAAACTGAAAAGCCTGCTCTGATAGTAACGGTCCTACTAGTAGTTGAACAAAATCTGTTATGCAAAAATATCAAAGAGTGAGTTTGACAAACAGATTCGATAAGTAATAACTATTTACTAAAGCATAAACGACAAGGGAAATGGGGTATGCAGTAAGACCAACAAATAGGGACGAGTAATTCGTGCATATATAACATCATGAAAAAAAAGATGGTGGTAAACCAAATATGCTCAAATATCATAAGAAAACATGCAATCAAGTTTCTTATTAATATATTTTCTTTATTTATATTTATGTAGTCGGTTTTAATAGACACCCTGAAATTGGGAATGTCACATAACAACCTAAGGATACCCGACAATTCCCTATATAACTGTTACTCTATGGGTCCGTCGGCCCGGCTAGGCAATATCCAAAATGGTTTTACTGATGTACACACTATCACACACAAGTATAACCAAAAGTTTCTCATGTGTAATATGTAAGAAGTATCTACTTTACACTGGCTTGTGATAAGACATGAATCCTCATGCAATTTTATAAAACTAAAGTGTGAGAAAATAAAATCATTTTAATTAGGGATTACTCAAATATGTAGGAATTCTACATCAATAAACTTGGGCAGTTGGTTACTTCATTATAAGCGATAATGGAAACATATTAAAATGCAACATAATAATTATAATTTAAGAACTAAGGTATGACTGAAAATCTTACGAACAAACAACAAGAATTAACTCCCCTAACGAAGAAGGGTAAGTATATCCTCTAATAAAAAGTAGTTATGATGTTGGAACTAGTAGGGGATACAGCAAGAACAATCTTTCATTAACATTAAAATAAGATTACATCATGATTCAAACGGAAATAACATCGCAAAATATGAAACGACACTGACAACACTAATACATATATGCTAATGGGTGTTGGAGATCGGCTAGAGGAATGGGGATGATTGGAATGGGTGATGGCAGCCACAGGAGGCGGGTGGTATCGAAAGGAATGTGTGGAACTGAAGGGACAACAAGTGGGAAGGATTGTGGGTGATTAGCTATGATCGTGTAATGGTTAGGAGAAACTTGAAGTAGTGGTCGACTAAGGGGAGTGAAAGAGAGATTGGGGATGATAAAAGGGGAAGATACAATCACCACCGCAGACGGGATACAACTGGAGCACCACCACCTCCTCGGGTACAGCCCACAAAGGGGAAATTTCTAAACTCAAACACAGATCTAATCTGACTCTCAAATACACAAGGACAACATTTATAGGCTCAGGAGAAACTTCTACACAAAAGAGATAGGTGGGAAGCTAAGAAGAATCCAAAAATCACTTTCCAAAAAAAATTTGGTGCGAATAGCCTAGCTGGATGTGAGAATTCCCAATTTCCCTCCCTGTCGCGGTTCTTCCACCTTTACAAAGTCACGGGTCCCAGCTCCGCTTAGCGCGGTTTTGTAGGGCTTCAACCCCGTCGTTTCGAAGCGCCCTCCTCTGGGGTGTTATTATGTGCCTGATTTCAAGCGCTAATCCAAATGCCGACATCAGTTTCCTGGGGTTGGGGAAGCTTCAACTTCATTGGTTGAAGCTTCCATATCATTTTCAGCCATCGTAGATTCCATTGGTAACTGCACTATCACTTGAGGTGTTTGAGCCCCAGCTTGCTAGTAGATGTCCATATCGATCTATACTCCTGGGGTTGTAGACCACGCCTATACTAATGAACCTTCGAAAAATACCCCATGATCGGTTCAAACGAATGTGCAGTGAGAACAATATGGCCCTTCTCGCACGGCTGTGGTGTTCTCGGAATGGCATTGTCCTGGCGTAATCTCGAATGTATTTGTCAAGTATTGGGGATAGGTGTCTCGGTCCTCTTTCCTGGTGTCATTACTAAAACTACTTCTATTGATGTTGTTCTTCTTAAAAGGGATCATGTGACATCGGACCCTGTCGAAAGGAGGGTGATGTGCTTCCCATCCTTGGTGAAAGAATATGTGTTTTTATTTTCGTTGTGCCAAGTCCTTTAGTCATATTGCCAAGGTTGTCCAAACAAAAGGTAACAAGCATCCAAAGAGACCACATCACACCACAGCTAGTCTTGTCACTGGCTTTCGATCAAAGATTTTATCAAGCATCTTTGGTTGATGCTGATCTGATTCTCCTTCTTTAGTCACGCCAGCAAATATGGTTGGGAATGTTTCTGAGTCGCGAGTCCTAATTTCTTTACAATCTATGTCAACGCCACATTCTTGCTACTTCCATCGTCAATGATGAGACTACATACCTTTCCATTTATTTTGCAACGGGTGTAGAATATATTGTGGTGAAGGAAAAGCTAATCTCTCGTGTCCTCGATTTGTAGGATTCATCGAATCACAAGTGTCTTCCTTTATCTGGGGGAAGCTGATACACCTCACCCTGTTTCTCAGCTTTCTCTTCATCACTAATTTCTTCTACAGCGCCTTGATCTATGAGTGTGACTACCCTGCTCGTGGGGCTGCTAGAGGCAATGNGACGGCCTTAAACTGTCGATAATTAACATTATTACCGACGAAAATTCTCGTCATTTATTAAAAAACCTTGTCGATTAACTCCTCGTCAAATGTCGGGTTCGTGAATAATTGACGAAATATGGCCTTCGGTTAATATTTGTTTATAACCGACTGTATCATGCGCCGGTAATAATAAAAACTATAAGAAAAAAATATTACGGTTGCTAAGCGACGACATAACATATACTGCAGTTATGCGTTGCAAAAAACCAAGCTCATAAACCGCGTTACACTGTCGAAAAATATGACATTTTTTCCGACATAAATTTATGCCGTCGGTTTTAGTGTTTTTGTAGTGATTTTTAATGGAACTTGAAAGATTTGGGGGTGTATAAATGTAAAAAAGTAAAGTTTACATGCTAGATATGTAAATACATAGGAATTGAGTGGAATGTTTGTAAATGCTTCTATATATAAAGAACTTATTAAATTACAGATTTAAAAGATGGCATCTCAACTGCTACATTGGCGGATGGTTGCATTAAGTTAAATCTGAATGTGTTAGGAGAGTGTAGCATTTCTCTCATTTTACTGGTTAAAGTGATATTGAATAACCAAATGAACGCCGATGTGAAGGCAAGCCCAAGCGTGGGTATAAACTGCTCATTAAACGCTTAATTTCACCTATGACTCCCTCCAGTAGAAAAAATAAAAATGGAAATTTACACACAATTCTTATGTATTAAGATATCTCACACCTAAACTTTCATATTTACATACATGACACTTTGGTGATTTAAACCTATGCATGAAAAGGTTTATTTCACTTTTAGTGTTATTTGTTATGTGACATTAAAGATTTTAGTGATGTCTGTGTAAATTTGTGTGTATCAGATACATGTCTGCATGAGTCTCAAAGAAATCCAACAGACAAAATGTACAGAGAAATGCAACTTAGGAGGACCCATAAATGGGAGATCAATGGACCACAAACAAAAGTTAAAGGTCTGCAGATGGAAAGCCAAAGGTTTACAGGAGGAAGTCCAAAGGTCCATCAGTGGAAGGGTAAGGGCCTACAACATAAGGCTAAGCGTTCACCACCAGATTATCCACGGTTGACCAGGTGCAACCGCCTAAGCCGAGGTCGAAGGGCGAAGGCTGACTGAGCAAAGGTGTCTGACCAATGGTCAATTTCTATCGAGTCCAGCGGGAGCATCAATTTGTCTCTTGTTATAATCTGACTCAAGGAAGCATTTAACATCACTAACTATCTCACAGACGCCCCTATGATTCCTCACCAGGGCCAAGAGCTAATCATCACGTAACCACTTGAAGCATCCCTCGAAGGATTGTCTCATTGAGGAGTAAGCTACCTGTCAGATTATTGTAATTCACTCTCTGCTCGATAGCCTGGCTTTACTCTAACAATTGGATTTCCTTACCCAGGGATTAACTGTGAGCAATCAGACCAACATACTAGATCGACAAAGCCAAACCATTTGAGTCAAGCCTTGCCAACCAGAAGACTATTAAGGACTGACCAACAAACCCAATTCAATGAAGGTGAATGGGCAGATTCTGCCAAATCTAATTCCAACCAATTGAGTCATAGGTGGCCGAACCTAAGGTCTATAAATGTAAAATACTGAAAATATCTTATAACGCCATGGTTAAAGCAATGGCAAATATGTAACTTAATATATTATACCTCCTATATAAATAAGGGGATTATTTCCTTAGAAAGGGCTAATCAACAATTCAGATTACTGTTAATTGTTGTGCATCTCTCTGTGTCTCTCTCTCTTTTGTTTTACGCTTTATTTCTTAGGTGTGATTCAAAGACTAATCAGAATCCAATAATATGAAAAGTTTAAGTGTGAGATATGTAAAAACATAAGAATTTTGTGATATGTATGTAAATGCCCCCAAATAAAAAAAAATGCTTGATTGGAAAACCTCAGACCGGCGCATTTAGTTAAAGAAAATCCAGGCTCGGAATGGATATATATCAGAAATGGTAGAACTTATTTCTCACCTTAAACTTATCTGAAGGAAGGCATTTTTTGTGGCTAAAATACTGTAATAAGGATATCAAATTGTGATTTATATAATCGGGATTCAACTGTGCATACTGTTAGTTCGGTCTCAAAATGAAATTTAGATCTTTCTTATTTTTGCTTTGTTACCCTATGTTTTGAATCTAGATTATGTTTGCAGTTTTTCTGAATTTTCTCTAATTTTGAATGAGTTAAATCACATAGGCTTAATGATTTTTTTTTTTTAATTTATTTGTGACGAATGGTATTAGTGTTTTAGCTCCTTTTTTTGTAAAATTTTTTACAGCTTTAAAACGTATATTTTTAGTTTATTCGCCTTTCTTCATAAATCTTCGATGCTACTTCATGTTGAAAGTTAAATTAATTTGCAAAGTAAATTTATTGAAAATTCAAATTTTAGGTAATACACCTATTTTTAATAAATTATCCATATGGAGAATAAAAGGTTGAGATTCGTTTGCTGGTTTTGTATAATATATTGTTTGGATAAATTTTATTTTTATCTTTTGAAGTTCTAACCGTCAAGTGAAAGTGAAAGGGAAAAAGGTTTTATGAGAGATGGAAAAGAAAAAAAAAAAACATAGCTATTAAAGAGAGTTTGTGTGAGTTCTAGAATTATATTTTATGAAAAAGCTGTGATTCTTTGTTCATTACATTTAATTGTTGTTTGATAAATTTTCAACAAAATGGCATTAAAATGATGGCAAATGTCCAATGTCTTCATGCTCTATAAGATTAACTACAATAACTATGTCATCAAAGAGCACAAGATTTGTGGTATACAGTGAGAAAAATTGGAAAGAGCAAGATATCATTGCTATATTCCAAACCCAGTTGGAAGACTTAAAATATTTAAGAAGAAAGGGATAAAAAAGCCTCTGCTTCATCTTTCAAGTGGTGGATGAAGATGGATTTAAGAATATCTCATGCACAATCATGTCCAAAGAAAGCATAAGGGAAGTTTTGAAATTATAACGAACGAGCTGAGCAAAAAGAGATTCATTTTCTTACTCGTATATGGGAGTTTAAATTTTTATTTTTAGAGGAATCTGAATATGTTTTAGATTATTTTTAGATTAAAATAAAATTATAGAGAAAATGTGACATTTTAAATAAAAAAAATTAAGTTTATGACTTTTACCATTGAAAACTAAAAAGTTAGATACATGAGTGTGAAAACATTATTTGGTTTCTTGCAAGCCTACATGAAAAAGCAAAAGGAAAAGAAAATATAAAAACAGGTAGTTGTGCAACTACAACTGAACTCGAAGGCAGAAATCATTGGTAATGAAAGGTGTCAAAGCGAAAGAGGACATTGCCAATGATATGGCATTGGATGAGGAAGAGAACATTTTGGTGGATAAAACAACTCTTCCAACTNTCATAAAATATCCATTTGCGCTGATTCTCCAAACCCCAAGGACGTAGGATTAATCAAATCGACCAAATGTTCTTCCAAAATGAGATTTAAAATTTTCCAAATCTCGAAGAAAATGATCGCGGGGAAAATACTGTCAATACTTCCAAACCCGTACTAAATTCGAAACTATTCCAACTCAATCCATAACTCCATATATTAAGTAAGCATAGAAATCTTCCCATAAAAATCACATAAATGCTCACGATCGGGATCACTACAAAGAGATGAACAATAGGTAGGACTCACGGCCAAGGCAAAACCCGAGGCACAAAAGGGGAGGAAACTCACGGCTGAGGCAAACCCAATGAACAACAAGTGAGGCTCACGGACGGGGCAAACCCAAATCAATTCTCTACAAGTTTTGATATACATAAGAGAGTACAAAACATCACCAATCTCTCAAAGTAACAAGTTTGATCCATCTACAATCATTCAAATGATTCAAACTCAANCCAGCCTAAACAGATATTCGTCAGGTGGACAACCAACTTTAAAACGTATTTTTTTAAAAATTTATGTTTTTGACATACACACAAATTTTAAACATGCAAAGAAGAGTTATCAATTTTTTGTTTTGTAGAAAAGTATATTTTTGTTTGAAAATAGTTTATCAAAACTTATCTTTTTTTTTAGAAAATTTTGTTGTCCACGAGTCAAATACGCTACCAGGCATAGGACTGCCAACAACCTGAGAAGGTTCGAGCCGACTCCCGCTAGACTTATGTCGGCGAAGGATACCATATCATATTGTTCATCAAATGTCTGGATCTTGATGTTATAAAATAGGGCATCTTTCTGCTCTATCTACGGTGTGTCTTTATCATCAACACCGTACGCCCCAAAACGACTACTTGCGACATTGCTTGATGGTTTTCACGTATATCCAAACAATCAAATGTCTGGATCTTGATGTTATAGGATAGGGCATATTTCTGCTCTATCTTCGGTGTGTCTTTATCATCAACACCGTACGCCCCAAAACGACTACTTGCGACCTTGCTTGATGGTTTTCACGTATAGCAAAAGGCTATAGGTGGACACTTATGCTTCGGGCATAAGCATCGAAAAAAAACTGAACCGAGAAGCAAGAAAAAAAAGAACAAAAATGGGATGAGAGAGAGGAGACAATGATCCATCTAAAACACCGAAAAGGAGATTGGAACAGTTCCCAAAACTCGTATCGAAAAGACCTGGAAAAGTAGGGCCCGAGGTCTTTCCTAACAAACAAAAAATATCCCTTTACGCTGATTCTCCAAACCCCGAGAACGCAGGATTAATCAAATCAATCAAATACTCTCCTAAATAAAGCTTGCAAATCCTCCCCAGATCCTAAAGTTGATATCAAAATCTTCTGACTTCCAACTTAATCCATAACCTCACATATCAAATAAGCATAGAAATCTTCCCATCAAATCACATAAATGCTCACGATCGGGATCACTACAAAGAGATGAACAGCAGGTAGGGCTCACGGCCAGGGTCAGCAGAAAAGAGGAAACAGCCAACAAGGCCCATAACCAAAGGCAGCCTAAAAGACAACAGGTAGGGTTTACAGTTAAGGCAACAAAGGGGCCCAAAAGAACTAATAAAGCTCATGATTTAAGGCAGCAAAAAACAGCTGCAAAAGCCCACGACCAGAGGCCATCCAAAGCACAAAGGGGCTCACGGCTAAAGCCAACAAAAGGNTACATGACGAGTTTAAGTTTTCTAGGGTGTCCAGTCATAGTGTTAAATCAAACGGCCCTATGGTTGTAGTCCTCTAAACATCCTATGCAAAAAGAAAACATGCTTGAAGTTATATAATATAAAATGTGCAACGCAGGAACGAACAGTAGCATGCAAGTGGAACAGTGGTAGGCAAAAACATGAGCAGTACAACATGCTATACATGAAAGACAGTAGCAAGTAGAAACATGACAAGTGTGACATGTTTTACGGTACGGTAGCAGGTAGAAACAAGAAAATTAAGTGCTGTAAAATGTAAAGCAAACCTGCACGCCCGTGAGATCCGCTGTTCCTTAAGTATAGCAAACCTAAATGTATTTCAAAAAAGCGAATTCCGAAAGAAACGTCGTCCAGGAAACCCGAGGAAAAGCGGAGAAACTCGAGAAAATCAACAAACAAAAAAAAAGACTCAAGTAAAAGAAAACCTTAAAAAATCCCAGGGAAATTCCAAAAGAAAGGAAAAGTAACATGAGTGTCATGTCCCAAAACTTCGATAAAACAAAAAGAAGATTCAGATGAGGGGGACCGCAAGTACTCGTATGGGATTAGACTCAGATATATTTATTCTCGAGGGTCCACGAAGGCTACTCGGTCACCCGAATGTATAGAACCCGCCACTCGTCTAGAAGGGTGTCTTGAACCTCACTTAGGGGGCTATTTCCCAGCCTAAACAGGTATTCGTCAGGTGGACAACGTATTTTAAAAACATATTTTAAAATTTATATTTTTGACATACACTTAAATCTTGAAAAAGATTATCAAATCTTGTTTTATAAAGAAGAATGTATTTTATATTTTGAAATGAATTTTGGAAATTTTTATTGTCCATAAGACGATTACACTGTCAGGCATAGGATCGCCGACCCACTGAGGAGCACAAGACGACTACGCTGTCAAAAGAATGCATTTTATATTTTGAAATAGATTTTAGCAATTTTTATTGTCCACAAGACGATTACACTGTCAGGGCATAGGGGTCGCCGACCGACTGAGGAGGGCTCGAGCCAACTCCCGCTAGACTTATGTCAGAAAAAAATATCATATCCTATTATTCATCAAATGTCTGGATCTTGATGTTATAGGATATGACATCTTTCCGCTCTATCTTCGGTGTCTTTATCATCAACACCGTACGCCCCAAAACGATTACTTGCGACCTTGCTTGATGTTTTCACGTAAGCGAAAGGCTATACGTGGACACTTATGCATCGGGCATAGGCATCGAAAAACTGAACCAAGAAGCAAGGAAAAAAAAGAACAAAAATGGAGTGAGAGAGAGGAGACACTGATCCATCTAAAACACCGAAAAGGAGATTGTATCAGTTCTCAAAACTCGTATCGAAAAGACCTGGAAAAGTAGGGCCCGAGGTCCTTCCTAACAAACATAAAATATCTCTTTGCGCTGATTCTCCGAACCCCAATGATTAATCGAATCAACCAAATACTCTCCCAAATAAAGCTTGCAAATCCTCCTCAGATTCCAAAGTTGATATCAAAATCTTCTGACTTCCAACTTAATCCATAATTTTACATATCGAACAAGCATAAAAATCTTCCCATAAAATCAAATGGATGCTTGCGATCGGGATCACTACAAAGAGCTGAACAGCAGGTAGGACTCGCTGCCAAAGCGAAACCCGAGGCACATAAGAGAAAACAACCAACAAGGTTCTCGGCCCAAAGCTAGGAACAGGGACAAAAGGGCTCACGGTCAGGGTCAGCAAAGAAGAGGAAACAACCAACAAGGCCCATAACCAAAGGCAACTTAAAAGACAACAGATAAGGCTTACAGTTAAGGCATCAAAGGGGCCCAAAAAGAACTAATAAAGCTCACGGTTTAAGGTAGCAAATAACAGCTGCAAAAGCCCACGACCCAAGGCCATCCAAAGCACAAAGGGGCTCACGGCTAAAGCCAACAAAAAGACCACCAAAGG